>VXBQ01000051.1:70484-100399 GCA_013400175.1 Phainopepla nitens
GGCCGGGCCCGCCGCGCCGGCGGTAATGCTGCCCGCGGCCCGCGCCGCCTCCCGGGCTTCGGCCCGTTCGCTCGCACGGGCCAGCGGAAGGTGGTGTTTTTACTGGGAATCGCGGCTGTGCCGGCGGTCGGGTTCGCTCTGTTTTGCCGTGCTGCCCCCGTGTTAAACCCGGGCTGGTGTCGCTGCCGGTTCTGTGCACGTGTGCCGTGGTTGTCCGCTTTGCAGCCTGCGCTCCAGTTCCTCCTGAGCCTCCAAGGCTGCTGTCGTAGGCTTCCCGAGTAAAGTTCCTTTCTTTTCCGGCAGCGGAGGTGGTTGTGCATTGGTGGGCGCAGCTCATCGGCGCTCTTGGCCGCAGATGTTGGCGTTTGTTAGCAGGGAGGCAGCGAGGTGAGGGTCAGCCTCTGCGCCCAGGCACTTAGCAGTAGGACGAGAGGGCATGGCCTAAACATGTGCCGGGGGAGGTTCGGGTTGGACGTTTGGAGGAATTTCTTCACAAAACGGGTGGTTGGCCATTGGAATGGACTGCCCACGGAGTTAGGGGAGTCGCGGTGGCTGGAGGTGTTTGAGGAAGGACTGGACGCTGGACACGGCTCTGAGTGCCGTGGGCTGCTTGAGAGGTGGTGTTCGGCCAGAGGCTGGGCTCCAGCTTTCCAGCCTCATTCATTCCGGGCAGCCTGAAATTTCCACGTGCGAATAACGCATGCTGAGAAATACTTTTCAATCCTCAATGAAAATAAAGAGATAATCGCGTTTCTTAATAAAACATAAATATCTTTAATGTGCTTTCAGTGGTATGTAATATTCAATAAAATGTTGAGCAGTGCTTGCTGTAACCACCACGGGGTGTAATTAGCCTAGTGTGGTGTATAAACAGTGCTAACAGTATATAGATAGTGAGGCAGAAACTAACTGAATGCTTGATAAAGAAGGAATTGCTCAGTTCCTGGGCTTTTGGAACAGTCTTTTTTTTTTTTTTTTTAAGTTACCTGTATGTTGGTCTCTGTATCTTTGGGGCTGGGCAAAACCTCTAGTGTCATTTGAAAGAGGAATGTTAAATACTGACTTGGGTGATGAGAAATGCTAAATCTATATAGCTACTAGTCTGTGTCCCCCACACAAATATTTTGTGGTAGTCATTAATTCAGCAAAGAAATTACTTTTCTCTGCCTGTCATTTCCATGGGAACTGGCCAGACACTTGTCTGGTCTCGTGGTGTCTTTCTAAGAATAGCTGTTGTCAGGTGATTCAGAAAAAATAAAGTTACAGATGTTAAACATGGGATATTTCCCTCTACCAAATTAGGCTTCCCTGTGATTTGCTTTGGCTGAGCTTGGTTTAAATCTTAAAGCTGAATGCTTGAGTACTTTTAACATGACTTGTTTTAAGAGGGCTCTGGCTGCTTTTGATCATACCCTGAATAAAAAGTCCATCTCTTTAATACTTAATAGTGTCTTGTGGCTTCCTGTAGCAGTAAGTACCAGTTTCAACACATGAAAAATGCTTTCATCTCTCTGGTTTATCTCTGAGCTCCTACACTGGGAGATGTATTAGAAGTTCTGGAGCCTACAGTGTTGCAGAGAAATGCTTCCTGTATGGTATCAAATGCTTATAGTTTTGGTTTTTTTGGGTAATTCCCTCAGAATGTTAGCCAGCAGTGCACTGTGTGCACTCAGGCTTCAGCTGCAGGGTCCTGTCTGCTGCTGTAGCTCCCCAGCCTCTCCTGGCAGCGTTTGAGCTGTCTCAGCAGGGGTGTGTTGGAGGGGGTCCTGTTGACACCCAGCGGGGAGGAGGCAGGAAAAGCTCCTTGGGTAGGTGTCTGTCACTTGTGGTGGTGTTCAGTACAGGCCTGTGAGCAAACAGGAGGAAGGGCTGTGTGGAACGGGCTGTAAGCACATCAGGTAACTCAAGGAAAAGACTTCTGGAGAGTGGGTGAAAATGCACTTTAGGCTGGAATGGGAGCAAAACTTTTAACTCATTATTATTTATACTCTGCATGCAGCTTGAGGCACCTGTGTGTCAGAACATGAGCTTTTAGGCCTGGCAAGCTCCCTTGAGCTCTGCTCTCTTTCAGTACTCTGTCAGTCTTGACTACTCCAAGGTAGTTCTTAAGTGCAGTAAGTCAGCACATTGGTTATTATTTTGGACCTTCTCTAGAGTGCAGCTCAGTGTCAAATACAGAATTGAAAATGAATCTCATGGAACTGAGAGTTAGAAAATGAGTAAATCTCACACAATAGGTGCAATGTTTGGTTTGTATTTTCAGGAGTGATTGCTGTTCTGAGGATAGGAACGATCCAGAATAATGTTTGCTGCTGCAGTAATACACTTCCCTGATTGCTGTCTGCAGATAAGACTTGTATTAACTATTCCTCTCAGCTGGCTTCAAGCTGTTTTGGGCTTAAAAAAATTGTTTTCCAAGGCAACTTAAAGTTTAGTTTACTAGCCTATTAAAAAAAAACAAACAAAGAAACAAAACCTGAAATGAATGAAAAAAGTACACCAAGAAAAACCCACATCAAAAGCTAGCTTTCCTCACCCCCTCCAAACTTATATGCTGTGAGTTTTGACTTCCATAACTTAGATGTAGTAACTTATGCTAGCCCTGTGTTCAAAGCTAGCAAAAGGCTTTTATCTCTTGTGCAGAACTGCTGGTGCAGCTGGAGGCAGTTCTGTCCCTGCTCCACTGCTCACTTGCTTCCTCATTGCTCCAGAGGAAAAAATGGGTAAAGCAAAACTCTTCACATCAACTGTCCTTTTTCTCTACCACATTAGCACTGTATGTAGTGTGGGTATAGCCCAGACATTTCTAAAGTCTAAATAGCTGCATAATTGCTGTAAATTGCTTCTCTTGTGCTCAGGCAGGGGTTTGTACCTTGTTGTAGGTGTAGTTGACAAGGCAGGATATTCTGTACTGCTGCTTTTGCCCAGGGTCAAAGTATCTTCCACTTCAAAAGCTGATGTTCAAGATTGGTTTTGTAGATGGGCCTAGGGCTCCACAGTTGCTTTTTTGATAAAATGACACTTGCAAATACCATCTCATGTTCCTAGGTTGGTAATTTAAGTGTAAGGTACAGAACATGACCAGCTTTATTCAACACAGAATCTGATGGAGCTGTGTTCTGATTCAGTGTGCCCTGCTGGATGTCACTGGTAGGCTTTTGCTTATATGTTCTCTTTCCTTCTTTCGTCACCGCAGCCTCAAACTTCAGGCATGTGCTAGTAGGACATGTGTGTCTTGATGTGATCTTGTGTATCACTTGATAATAACCAGGTTTTGTTTGGGAACCCCTGCAGTGCTGAGGCTGAATTTAGCTTGATTTCTGAAGCTGGAAGAAAAGGGTAAGCTGATACATATTCAGACTTCAACAAGTAAGAGTTGAAACTGGTTCACTAGTGCTGCTGTTTAGATGTTTTCTACTCCTACAGAAGTAAAGTTGCTACAAACAGCCCCTCAAGTGACACAACTGCTCCTGTTGTATGCTTTTGACAGCAGTGGAGCTTATTTTGCTACCCGTGCCACTCGAAAATGCTACAGTTGTCTTTTATTCAGACATGAAGTATAGTGCCCTTGTAGTGAAGACATCTTTGGTTAGACTGATCACCTTCTCAGTCTTCAGATTAGCACATACCAATTGAATTTTCCTCTTTCCTAATTCTCCATATCTTGGAGATATACTGAAGAAATGAATTCATATCTTGGGTTAATATGAAAATGCTTCTGTTTATGAATTTAGTGCTTAGTCCCAGTGTTGAATACAATGTGGGACCTGGCTGTTGAAACTTAGAGCAGAAATGGAAGTATTCTCTGTTTTCTGTTAATGCAGACAGAGTTTGGTGTAAAGCTGGCACTATAAATGAATGAAACTCCAACTTTTCCCCAACTGCTGCTAAACCACAGTGGTTAAAGTTCTGTGAGAAGATACAAATGTATCTGCTGAGCTCAGAGCAGGTATCTTGAAAGTACAGTCCCGAACCATTGTAGCCATGATTCTATGAGCAACATTTGCACACCAAAAGTAAGGAAACCAATGCACGTGGACTCAGCCAAATGCTTCTTGTGATTGTAGCAGGTATGTGTATGTTTCAGTAATGCTTTGGCTTGAAAGAAAAGCCTTCTTTTCACAGCCCTGCTTGCAGTGTTTATGTGGCTTTAGGCTGAACCAGGTGAATAGTAATCTATTAATCAGCTGGGCTTGTCTTACAGCTTTTTTTGATGGTTTACAGCCTAAGCTGCTCTCCCAGCACTGCCTGGCCCTGTGAACAGCTGGGGATGGAAGAGCAGGACTGGTGGCTGTGTAAACTTAATGCTCATCAGGAGAAGGGGGCTTAGGATGTGGAGGTCAGTGTTAGCATTGCTGCATTGTTCCTAGCTGTGCTTTAACAGAGATTTGGTTTGGTCAGAGCATAGGGCATTCGGCTCAGTAGTGATTTATTTTCTCTAAAGCACTGGTATGGATTCAGGAGACTGTAGAGTGTAACCAATGTTCTGGCATAGACACAATTCAGCAAGTCTGTTATGTGATGTTCTGATATTGATTACTGCACACTGTCTCTGTCATTTTATGTTCCTTAAAAGTCTGATCTGCCATTGAATAATTAAAGCTTAGCAATTACAGCAAACTTCTGCTGGCAGAACATAGTTGTTTCACAGTTTGAGGTTTTCTAAGGGTTTGTAGCTATTGAATTGCCTGGGAAATAGGATCATCTAGCCATGGTTGCTGCTTTTTCCTTATGCTTAAATCATTTTTGGAAGACTGGCACATTGATTAATTATATATAGAGCAAGCTTTGTAAGAGGTGCAGTCACTCTAATTAGCAGAGGTGGCTTTTTCTGTTGACTGCATACGCTTCTTAATTAGTATTTTGCATAGTTGGAATATTACTGAGGTACATAGAGTCACAGAAGTGTTGGTTGGAAGGAACCTTTTTCTCATCTAACCTCCTTGAAGCAGGTTTGTCACTGGTGTTGCATCAGATCAGCCTTGGTTTTGTCCAGCTGGGTGACTGAGGAGCTTCAAGAGTAGTTTCATTAGGGCATGATCGAGGCAAGAACATTATTGCAGAACACTCTCTGTTTTCTGTATGTGGAAAAGAACAGTGGGGAGATTGCAACTGCAGAAAAAGAACCTAATTAAATATGGAAAATAACAGGGGTGTGAAATACTCTATCATCATTAAATTGGTGTTAAACTAAAACTTCTCTACTTTAATGAAGGCCTCAATCTTAATCTCAGTCCTCAACAGATCCTTCTGGGGACTCCAGGCATGGGGCATGTGGGAGTTGGTACTGAAGACAGTTTTTAAAAACATGAGCGTGGTGTAATTCATGGCCTTCCAGCTTGTTTCTGAAACGCAGTTAAAAGGAGGAGACCAGGGACTGTCTGAGCACAGTGGATGAAGGGAACAAGTATAAATAGCTGAGAATTTACTGAAGCTGAAGGCTCAGAGAACCTGCTGTGTAGATGACTATGTGCTTGGTATTTGTCAAGACTAGAGAAGATGTAGCTGAGATACCACATCAGTGCTTTTGTCTCCAGCAGTATTTCAGAGGGGCCGTCTGAAAACAAACAGCGAGATTGAGAGAAGTGGAAGATGCTCTAATGAGGTGTCAGAGGCTGATCCTGAACCAGAGGTGGATGGCAGTGTTTCCTTGTGTAGCCTTAGGAGGAGGGCTGAGTGCAGGTGGGGACAGTGGTTCTGATCTAAGTAAATTTGGACATCTTAGGAAATATCTTAAAGATGCTTGTAGAAACTGATCTCATTGTTCTGGTAGAGGGAGGGGAGCAGCTGCAGTAGGAGGCAGCCTGTTGTAGCTGGGTTGAGGAGAAATCCAAGTATGTAAGCAATGGATTTATTTAATATTTTAAGGAAATGCAGTATGAACTTTGGAAAGTCAAAAGATAGTGAAAGTTTCAGTTGGCTGTGCCTCTCTGAGGGGAAGCAAGAGTGTCACTCTGGCAATGTGACTGGAACAAGGACACATGAGGAGTTGGTTTTTTTTCAGCTTTCTGATCCAATCTGCAAGCTTCTACCTTCTGGAATGCACTAACTGTACTTTATCCTTTGCTTATCTGAAACTCGTCCTGAATGGAATGGTGTGGCTCAGATAGCAGTTGAGAACTTGTGACTTGTGAGCACAGAAAGCACCTGTGCAGTTGCAGTGTGTGGTCTGGGCATTGCTTTGAGGCTCTCTGGACAGAAGTAACAACAGTGCTTCCTCTCAGCACAGGCTTGTCTCTGCATTCTCTTGGAGCTTTTCCTCCCAGACACTTGCACTGGATTCTTGACCTGTGAATGTTGGGAAGGAGAAGCTGGCCCTGCTCTGCCCCTGTGGCTTTGCTGTCCAAGAAGCAGTGCTGCTCACAGGCTACCTGTAACCTCCCCCCAGGTTTTTGCAGGGCACTTGAACTTCTCCCTTAGATGTCACACAACTATTTCTGAGAACCCTTGAGTGGTCACACTGCAGTGTCACTTGCAGAGCATTCTAAAGTGTGGGAATCCAGTTTTAGTCAAGTCATAAACAGCTTCACAGAAATAATCAAATTCTGTTTTGTTTGGTTTCTTTTTGTCCTCCAGCCAACAACACAGCAATCTCCTCAGGATGAACAGGAAAAACTCCTGGATGAAGCCATTCAGGCTGTGAAGGTGCAGTCGTTCCAGATGAAGAGATGCTTGGTAAGAATGGGACTTTAAAATGCATTGAAGCTTTTGTCTGCTAGGAATAAAACACTAAATCAATACCCATGTCTAGTGCTGTGAGGAAAATTAACCCTTTATGTATCTTTGTGCCAGAGGCTTTGCCAATAAATGAGGCAGATGCTCATTGAGAGTGAGCCTTGGGTATTCTTTTAATGCGTCTTCCTGATTTTGTTCTAGTATTTGACAAGATAAGTTAAAGATGTACCTTTATAATTTACATGCTTGCATTTAAATAAACCTAAGATAACCTTTATTATGAGACTGTTGTGTATGTCCACCATTCTGTTGTTTTTTTTCATGTAGCCTTTTCTTGGTGTGACTGTCAGACTGACGCTGCTGATGAATTACCTGCTGCATAGGATCAATTTTGTAGTGATTAACTGTAGACAGATGTGTGAGTTCTTCTGGGACTGGAAAACACCTTGGCCTAGTGTTGTGCTGAGATTTTTATCTGGGAATTGTAGCCAATTCAGGCAGATTATTTAATCACACATTGCTTTCTTGGGTTTGAGAATCCTCAGTTTTTATTTGGAGAAACTGCTTAAAGTTGCAATGAAAACTTAAATATTCCCACAAATGTTTCCATGTGGTTAGCCAAGCTAACTTTGTTTGTAGCCAAATGACAGTAGCAAGAAGTCTAACACCTCTTCCAGTCTTGTGCTCAGTAGAATGCTTTGGAAATCTTCAAGTAGCTGCAGCTGTGCTTTTCACTGCTATCTGTGATTAAGTGGCAGTATAAATACACTAAGTGGATCACAGTAGCAATTCTTTTTGTTTTCCCTCAAAACTTACTGCTTATGATGGGTTGCTCAAGTCTGTATAAGTGGTAGATTAGAGGTTTGTGGTTGTATCCTGTGATGCCAGGTGATTAAATGCACCAGAAGTGTAAGTTAGATGCAGACTAGTAAGAGGTGGCTTTCAGTGAGGTGCTTTTTGTGGGTGAGAAGGAGGGGAAGGTGATATTGGCAGTGTAATGTCTGCCTCCTAAGGGTTTCTAGGAGATCAGTGAGATCTGAGCAAAACAGCAGACCAGATTTGGAGGAGGTGAACCTTTTCTGTTTTGCTTGCTGGATAGAATCTGAGTACTGGGTGGAGATTGCTGCATAAGCAGAAGGATTTTAGATTTTTCTCCCATTAGTATTGCAATTAATTACTGTAGCTCTGTCTTCAGCTGTATCTTCTTATCACCTCAGGTAAAATGTTCACTTAGTTAGCATGAGTGGTGTAGTATAAACTATATATTAAACCACTTGAGATTTTTTTTTTTAGATAAAAAATCCTGCAGTTGCCTAGTGTAATTTCTAACAGTCTTTTCTCTTTCTTCCTCTGAAGGACAAGAACAAGCTCATGGATGCTCTGAAACATGCTTCCAACATGCTTGGGGAGCTGCGGACTTCTATGTTATCTCCAAAGAGCTATTATGAGCTCTGTATCCTTTCAAGAGGAAAGTAATTGTTGAAATGTATTTGGAATGGGATATTCATCTGCTTTTTTTGGTACAATGGTATCTTGTGTCAGATATTTATTAGCACTTTTATCCTCAGTATTCAGTTATGTGTATATATTGTAGGAGAATATACACTTTGCTCACTGTGTAAGTTCAGTTTTTCTCTCTGGTTTAAAACAGGTTTTTATTGTCTTTCATATCTTCCTCTGGGAAGTTTCAGGAGTCCAGTTCTGAAAACTATCAGCTCTGTAGAGCAACTCTTTTATTCAAAGTTTTATTCCCTTTTCTAATATGCTAAAAATTGATTGAAGGTCTGAGGTTAATTCTGCGCATTTACCCCAATCATGATTACTGTTCAGGAGTACTGCCTGCTTGGGGATGTTTGTATTTGGTACAGCATCTTTCTACCTGGATATGAATGAGCAGATTACTTTGAAAATATGTTAAAGACATTCTAACTTAAAACCCTTAACTATGAGAAAAAGACATGGCAATTTCTGATGAGCTCCACTACTTGGAAGTCTACTTGACAGATGAATTTGCCAAAGGGAGGAAGGTGGCAGACCTTTATGAGCTAGTACAGTATGCTGGAAATATCATTCCAAGACTGTAAGTGTGTGTATGTTGGTGTCTGGCTTTGTTTGCTTTTTCTTTTTTGAACTGGTGAATAGTTGTCCTGCTCTGGGTTCAGACAGTGACTGGCTTCTCAATCAGTATACAATGGTCAGTAGTACTTCTGCCTACCTGCAGTGGAGTACTGTGAAACTTCTGAGATTAGGCCAAGAGTGCAGGTGCACAAGGTCAGTTCTTCCTGTCAGAGTGTTAATTTTGCACATGACCAAGCTAAAAGCACTTCAGTCTTGGAATGAAGTTGGCTTTTGGGTAAAGAGCTGGTCAGTGGAAGGTAACCAAGTACCACACTCTGATCAGAGAGGTTGACTATTCATTTATTAACTGTTTCTCTTATCTGAGGGTGTAGATTTTACCTTTTCCCACACAGCAGTTGCTTCATAACCTTCTGCCTTTTTAGAGAATAAGAAGTGTGAGAAGGAAGCTGTAAGTTTGTGACTTCACTTTTAAAGTCTTTGTTTTTCTGAATATTTTTTTTGGCAAAGTGATAGCGTGCCAGAAATTATACTTGAAGGCCTATGAGGCTTATATTTAAATATGTGACTGTTGAGCTGCAGGGCATCTTTGACATAGGCAGTTAAAACTGCCTAGGATTTAGGTTTTGCTTGGTACTCAAGTTTTAAATTCCTGACCTTATGTTCATGCCGGGAAGAGGCTCTGGACACACCAGGCTGCTTCTTCATGGAATTTCTGGAGTTTGGCTGGTGGCTACCACAGTGTCTTCAGCTCTGTGTGTAGCCATCAGAGTTGTCTTCCTGCTTGCTTGTAGACTCTGGTTCTCCCTGATGAGACTTGTGGTGCTTTCATGGAGGTCCTGTGCATGGGGCAGTGGAGCAGGCAGGGAGGGGTGAGGCCTCTAAACAGAATACCTCTAGGTTCTGAGTATTACAGTTTTTTTCTTCTAAGCTGAAGGGGAGTTCCAGATATACTGGAGCAGCAGTCTTTGCATCTCACATGTTCCTGCTGCCTGTTACCTGATGCAGAGGTGCTGAGGGAATGAGTACAAAGCCAGTAGCTCCTGTCCTGCTAGACTACAGTGTGAGAGAGGCTTGACTACTTCCCCATCATAGGTAACTTTTCTGTATGTGTCAGAGCTGTTTTCCAGCTTAGTGGGATGCTGGAAGTATAAATGAGCTGGTCTGAGAGCATTCAGAACTTTATGAGCACTTAGACATTCAGTGTATCAAGCACTGTAATGAGATCTTGCTGTGCTCTGTAGCAGAGGAGAACAGGAGTTGAAAGCTGACTAAATATCAAAATGTATGAGACACAGGTGATAATTTTTTTGCCTTTTTTTTTGTACTTTGGTAATCCTGCCATAATGGACAAAAGGAACTATTACCTTTAAGTGTAATGTTGTTACTTTATGATTTAATATTTGTGCCTTTTGCAGGTATCTGCTGATAACAGTAGGTGTTGTCTATGTCAAGTCATTTCCACAATCCAGGAAAGATATTTTGAAAGACCTGGTGGAGATGTGCCGTGGAGTGCAGCATCCTCTTAGAGGCCTCTTTCTTAGAAACTATCTCCTGCAGTGTACCAGGAATATCCTACCAGATGAAGGAGAGCAAGCAGAGTAAGAAGGATGGCTATAACTAGATAAAATTACTGTTAATAGAGCTTATTTAAATTTTCTGTGTGACTGACTTCAGATTTGAGAGAAGTAGATATGCTAGAATTGCATAGACTTGACAGGTGTTTTGTCCATTAAGAATTCCCTTCTAGCACTAAAGTTCCTCACAAATGAGGATATGAACCTTTCTTATGAACCCAGAAATCCCACCCCACACCTCCCCACCCCCCAACCTTCTTAAAACTTGCATGCTCACCAGTGGCTGGAAGGATGAACACCTCTGACAAGCTTTTCTGTTCTTAACCTCTTATCAATTGCAGTGAAGAAACCACTGGAGACATCAGTGACTCAATGGATTTTGTGCTGCTGAACTTTGCTGAGATGAACAAACTGTGGGTGCGGATGCAGCACCAGGGCCACAGCCGGGACAGAGAGAAGCGGGAGCGGGAGAGGCAGGAGCTGAGGATCCTGGTGGGAACAAACCTGGTTCGCCTCAGTCAGCTGGAAGGGGTTAATGTGGAGCGGTACAAGCAGGTGGGATGGCTGTCCACCCCTTCTGACTTCTGCCAACGTCTGCCAAACTAAGCTAGCTTGGACTTCCAGATGAGCAGCTGGAAGTGTTACAGCTTTGCTAAAAGTTCAGTAATCCCAGTGCTTCTCAAACTCTTCACCTGAGGAAAAGTTCTGAATACTGGTATAGAGTGTGTTCTCAGGCCAAGGACATGATTCACATATTCTTCTGTTAGTCTGTCCGTAACAGTGACAAGAAATTACAAAACTTTTCTTCCTGATTCCCATTTTCCTTGCAGAATAATGGGTTGGTCTAAGGGATGTGTACACATCCAGTGATCTGGGATAGACTTCACAAGTTGTGAGGCTGTGTTTCCCAAAGCATTCAAGAGAACTGTTACTGTGTGAAATGACAGTGAAGGAAATCTATTATTTAAAACTCTGTCCCTTGCAAGTTCTACTGTACAGCTGCTGAAAACAGCTTTGAGTGGTGCTGCTGAGACCCTGGGCATGTGCCAGCAAAGTCAGTAGCACTGACTTATGAAATCAAAGCTTGCATAATATTTGAAAGGGACAGCCTTCTGAGATGGTAGATTTTGGTTTTTTTTCTCTGAAGGATGGAACTGCAGAAAAATGGGGCTTTTTATCAGAAAGCTTTTATGTAGAGAATCAGCTGAGAACTGTTTGAAATTCTGCTCTGCTTGGATTAAATGCATGTATGAATAAAAATTTAGAAGGTAATTGTAAAATCACTGCAAGACCTTTTCCCCTCTATTCCAGATTGTTCTGCCTGGAATACTGGAGCAAGTTGTGAACTGTAGAGATGCTTTAGCTCAGGAGTACCTCATGGAATGCATCATACAGGTGAGCTGCTTAAGTTCAGTTGCAGTGATGAGACACAGGGACACTTCTACATGCGTAGATTCAGGCAGCTTTCACATCTTCCTCATGGACTGGAAAACTTCATCACTGGGACTTGTACACAGTGGCTTGCCCTGTATTTTTATGGGCAGAGTGGAGGTGGACCCATTTTGTGTTCCTTCTGTTGCAGTAGCTCGTAAGCATCTGAGCAGCAGCAGTGCCTGTGTTATGAGTTGTAATACAGAGCTGGGCCCTCGAGTTACCCATTTGTCTTATATCTCTGCATTTACCCAGGCAAGGTCAGCTTCATATGCCAGAGTGTATTTACTGTGTGGCTATCTGCTGTAGAATTATTCTGTTGCATTTTACTTCTGTGTAACAATGGGTGAATTCAGTTTATAACTTGATGACTATTGATCTAAAACTTTAGGTTTTCCCAGATGAATTTCACCTCCAAACCCTGAACCCATTTCTCAGAGCCTGTGCTGAGCTGCACCAAAATGTGAATGTGAAAAACATAATTATTGCTTTAATTGACAGGTGAGTGACCAAGGGGGTGGAACTTGACTCAGAATTGTTTGTGTTGTGCACAAGCAGATGATAATTCTTCTATCATTTGAATATGTTTACTTTCTGATACCACTTCACTGTTTCCATGTCTTTCTATCAGCTGTAATTAAAGCTGTGAAGAATTATTATTTCTGTAGCTTCCACTCTCTGGACTCTGCTTTTACAGCTTCCAATGAAACTTGCTTTATGGACTGATAAAAACTTGTAAACAGGTTAAGCCAGGAAACAGCTCATTTAGTATTGAGCAGTTCCATGCTTCAGAACTGAAGTAACAGCAGTGCCCTGCTTTGACAGCCATATCAGTCACCTCTTGAAAACCTGAAGATCCTAATGGCTACATCATCTGTCAGGGATACTTTCCCTTGCAGGATCAGAGAACATAACCATGCTTCTTCAGAACAGACCTAGTAGGAAATGGAACTATCTTCTTAATTCGTAGCTTGCCACTAGCATCTTGACTGTTCTCCCAAAAACATGTTTTTCATGTGGAGGTACTGCTTAAAACTGCTTGCACTGAGTTCAGATTTATGGGGGAAATCATAGAATTCTTTAGGTTGGAAAAGACCTTTAAGGTCAAACTGAAGTTTTAATTTGTCTCCTGAAAGGAAACACAGATTTTCAGTGAGCACCTACACTTTCTTACTGCAGAAAGGAAGTGCACTTGCATGGCTTGTCTCAGGCTCCAGAAAAGCCTTGTCCTTTGCATTTGCATCCAGACATGCACTTTCATACACCTGGTCTGTGTACCAATGTATGGAATTGATTAGCACAGGGATCTTGGGTCCCCCTGGCATTCAGCATTGAGCAGGATTGCTGTATCCTCTCTCATGCCTGGAGAGGACTTGTGTGTACTGGGCATGACTGGTATAACTTAGGATCTGAATTTTTTTACTTACCAAGTCTGCAGTTTGTTTTCTCCAGGTTGTTAGATTTATATGTTCAAGACTTTGGTTTTATTGGAATATCTTTCAGTGTTTGTTCATTTGTCAGAGACACTATGCTGCCTTTGCTGCCTTCATACCGAGGTGTTCACAGGAGTTCATTGGTTTCCCACATGAAGATGCTGTGGCTCAGATTTTTCATAATTTTGCTAGCTTTAAAAAAAAAAGCCCAAAACTGTAAACCCCAAACACCACAAAACCCCCAAATCCCAAGAAATGTTGCCTGTAACTGATTTTTGAGACTATCTTGATGACTTTTAAAAGAGATCAAGGGATATTTTGCTAGGCTCTTACACTGGAGTGTGGCAGCGTCATTCTTGTGAGAAGGCTTTCCTTGTGTAGCCCTTGCTGTTGTGTTAAACGTTGCTATCACCTCCACAGTAAGTTTTTTGTCTTCTGTGTTCTTGCTGTTACTGTCACACCAAGTGACCCTCTGTCCTCCCAGCCTTACCACTGCTGGGCTTTGTTGGGCCACTGAAGGCTTCCAGAGCTCTCTGTTTGGGCTGCAGGACAAGGGCAGGAAGGTGGCAGCGTGATGGTTTCTCTGTAGTATGGCACTTGAGATTTTGACTGTACTGTTACTGCCAGTGCTGGAGCATATGAGTGGATCTGTCCTTGGAATCCGTGTGTGTAAGGAGGCTCTTGTGTTTGTGTTGGAGCTGGTGGCAGCAATGGCCAGGAGCTTCAGTATTAAGTAGTGAAGGTGTGAAGCTGTCCTGTATAGGTTGTGCCTCTTGGCATTTCTCATCTTTGTTTCAACTGGTATTGGGTAATTGAATCTGAACATTAGCGACTGCTGAAGAAACTTGTGAAAATTTTATACTTACTCCTGTGGGGCTTTCCTGCTAAAGGAATCTCTACAAATAGTCTTGCTGCTTTGGGATCTTTGTTGCCTTACTGAACCATTCATGACTTTTAATTATGCTGCCATCTGCCTGCAGCTTGTTCATACCTTGTAGTATTGCTGGCTTTACGCTGAGTTGTTGCCAAGGAAAGCTGCCTTGTGCCTCTAACAAAAGGCAGTGATTGTTCCTGGCTTTTTTAAGTCTGCTTCTTACTACCCTAATCAAATATAAGAATAGTTCAATGTCTTATTTTTCCTGGCAGTGAAGTTTTTTGGCCTCCCAGGCTTTTCTTATGTGTCTCTTTATTTCAGATCCAGAGTCCCTTCAGAATCAAAACTAAGAAACCCTGTAGAAAGAATTTAAAAAAAATTAGTGCAATACCTTTTCCTAAATATTTTTGTAGTTCCTTTTCTAATTCAGAGTAGAATAATCTCAATAATTAGAAAGTCAAGATAGTAGTGCTGAGCTTCTTAAGCTGCAACTCTGGTAAGGTGTTAGTCTTATGATAGTGGTGCTTTCTGTCCTGTATCTCATTTTTACAGAAATGGTGGTTGGCTTGACTTTTACAGATAAAAATACCTCTCGCCATCTCCTGGACGCTTGCTGGATGGATGGCAGTTTCTTGTTCCCACCCCCAAAAAAAATTCTTCACTTCTCCATTCTTCTCAAGTTCACTTTTTATTTTGTTCTCTACAAACAGTGGAGGTTCCAAACATGTTGGCTGGTCTCTAGTGACAAAGAATAGTTAAGTCAGCATATTCCTTCTGTGTGGTTTTTTTTTCTGGAGGCTGTTTTGTGGAGGATGCTATTGGGTGTCTAATTTCAGTAATATCACTGAATGAATAAATGCAGGATATTTGCTTTTCCATCAGCCTACTCTATACCTCTTTATGTGCTGGAAAAAACAGCACTTGCTTCTAGCTGAAGAACATCAATTATGAAATGTCCTTCCTGTTCCTTCTTCATCTTGCCTGTTCTGTCAGTATTTTTTTTCCAGGACTGATAGTTACCAGGCTCAGTTGCTCATAAGGCTTCTGACTTCCATTAATTTCTTTTCTGCTTGTAATAGAGCTTCCAAATATACCTAAAGGACTTGCATTTTCTGCCAGTGCCCATTTCTGCTCTTTATTTAAGGAGTGGAAAATCTATCCTGACCAAGCTGCTTTCCTTGCTCTGTCACCAGGTTAGCTTTATTTGCACATCGTGAAGATGGACCTGGTATCCCAGCAGATATCAAACTGTTTGATATCTTTTCACAGCAGGTTGCTACTGTTATACAGGTATGTTGGGTATACCTGCATGCAGTTTTGGGGGTGGTTTTTTCAAAGTTCTGTGCCTTAGTATCATCCTCGTGCTGTCTTAAATTTCAGTCTCGGCAGGATATGCCCTCAGAGGATGTGGTGTCTTTGCAAGTTTCTCTCATTAACCTGGCTATGAAATGCTACCCAGACCGTGTGGACTATGTTGACAAGGTGTTGGAGACTACTGTGGAAATATTCAACAAACTTAATCTGGAACAGTAAGTGTCTCTTGCATTTTCTTTGGCATGGCAATTAATAGCCTAAAATCAGGCCTTCTGTATTTCACCACACTTTGTGAGATAGCAGAGCCATGCTCTGGACTTAAGGTCACTGCTTTTAGACCGAGCTGCAGCAGCCCTGATGAACTCCTGCCTAACCAGGACTTGCTCCCCTGTGCATAAGTTGTGCTGTACAGCCACACAGTGTATGTGCATTTTGTAGGCATCCCTTACAGCACTCTAGAGTTCTGCTATTGCTGCATTTGCAGCCACACTCTGCTTCTACTGGCAGCAACTTAAAACATGCATTTATTACTCTGTGTCCCAAAGAGCAAGATCTGGCTTTTTTTGATACTCATTTCCCTTCCCCCTAGCACCAAGTTGCTTGGTGGTTGTTGTGTACCTCAGAATTGATACTCTGAAGCAGACTTTAAACCTGTCTACATGTGTGATCCATTGATTAATTGTGGGTTTTTCCATATATTTTCTTTTAGTATTGCAACAAGCAGTGCTGTTTCAAAGGAGCTGACCAGACTTTTGAAAATCCCAGTCGATACTTACAACAATATCCTGACAGTTTTGAAACTAAAACATTTTCACCCACTCTTTGAATACTTTGATTATGAGTCCAGGAAGAGCATGAGTTGTTACGTGCTTAGCAATGTATTGGATTATAACACAGAAATTGTGTCCCAAGAACAGGTATGATATAAGTTAACTTGAAATTCTAGGTATTTAAATGACTGTTCAAAGACCTGAAACACACTTAGTGACTTCATGCAGGGTATGCTTTGTTTCCTAGCCTGCATGCCCCTGCCTCTCCTTGCACAGGCTTTATCCTGCTTGGTAATTCTTCCTCCCGTGTTCTTAAATGTCTTTGAACATCTTACCTAACCTCATCCTAGAGTCTACTTCTGATTTACCACACTTCAGCCTAGACACTAATCTGTTAGGTGTGAACAAAGACCCTGAATCCCTTTAAAACTGAGTCTACCATCTAAAGAAAGCTGCCTAGCCTTTTGAATCTGAATTTCCTCTGCACTGCTGTGCTGTCCTGTCCCACTTGTGCTGACAGGGACCCTTCTTCAGGGTGTAAGGCACATATGTCTGAAGCATCACCACTATGAGTGGCTGTAAAGGTGTTCCAAATTGCTGGCAGTTTATGCTTATGGACTACTGTAGATGAAACAGAGCTTCTATTGCCTTTAACAGGTTGATGCTATCATGAATTTGGTATCCACGCTGATCCAGGATCAACCAGATCAACCTGCTGAAGATCCTGACCCTGAGGACTTTGCTGATGAGCAAAGTCTTGTGGGAAGATTTATTCATCTGCTGCGTTCTGATGACCCTGACCAACAGTACCTGGTTGGTGACTGGTGCTTCTCAATGTCTGTGCTCTCTGAACTGTCACAGTTCTTGCAGTTTTGACTGTACAAGGCTTGAGTGTAGCTGGGAGCTGGGGCATCACTGCTCTGGCACTACAAACTCAGTAGAGAATGTTATGCATGACACCTTTAGTGGTGGGATGATAAGTTGTTTATTCAGAAAAAGCAGATGAGGACTTAAGCATTTGTTAATTTAAAGTTTTCATCCCAACAGGTGGCAACTATCTGTGTTAGTTTGTGGAACTCTTAATGTTCTGACAACTTCATATAACCACCTGTTGAAAACACAGAAGTGCTATTAGGAGTACTGTGCTGTTTGTGTATTTTGATACCAAGAGGATGCAAAAAATCTCAAAAAATACAACTTAGTATGTTTGGCCCTAGGGATTTTAATTTCTGTAAGGATGGGGTCTTCATACAGCATGTAGTGTCCTGCTGCTTTGTTCCAAATGCTTTTTCTCTCTGCTTGGTCCATCTGTAACTGTAGATTTGACATGTTCTTGAAACTTGTGCAGTAAGTTACTTGTAAATGGTTTGAGTTGATCTATGGCAGCTTAATGTAGTTCTCTGTTGTTAATCTGCTATATCTGGCTTCAGGGAGGTCACTTAAACCTCAAATAAACTATTTTGAGAAGTGTGTTAGAGTAGAGGGCCAGGGATATTCTGTCGGTGCCAGATCCACTGGAGAAGCTGGCAGAAGCTGTGCTGAAGTTGGATGCTGCTGCAGATGGCACAGCTAGCTTGTGTCAGAGTCAGGCCTGCTTAGGGACTACTGTGAAGTTACATTTGTGCCTGAAATAAAATTGACTGACTCTGTCCTGAAGCTGCAGCACCATCACACTGTACAAACAGTGACAAGAGAGCAACTGAATCCAGTGCAAGCTATGCATAACACAGCTAGCATTGATTTAGCTTGGCTTTAAGGTCTGGTATAAAAAATTCTTGCTTGAAGTAATGAAACTTGTGTAATGGGAGAAGCATAACTTTACAGGAATTGGAGACAGGTGTGTTTCAGGACCTTTTTGCTGGAGTATATTATGGAGTATATTCTATGGAGTATTCTTACAGAGGGCAAAGCTTCCCTCAAAGGAATGCTGGCACCAAGGAAATTGATATTTCTACCCCGAAAGAATTTACATAGCTAGAGATGTTGAAGCTGTTTCTGCAAACATTCTGAGTGTCAGTCTGTCTTTCTCATCTAGCAGTGCTTTGCTTTAATCACACTGACCACCTTTAAATGACATCAAAGGACTTGTCACATTATCTTTTAGGCACGTGCTTAATAGTGCCCTCAGCATCACAATGCTTGCATCAAATTTTTCTACAATACAGCAGCAGCAGGAAAAAATCCAAGGCTATAGGATTTTCACAGTATCTCACTTGAAATTATGTATTCTGTATGGAAGAGATGTGAAATGCAAATTCAAACAGCCTGGTCACGTGTATTAGCCAGAGTGGCTAACCAGTGTGTAATGGGGGATTACAGACTTCCATATGTTCAAGTTATGTACATGAAAGCTACATCTAATCTAAAAATAGGTTTAGGATGGGGCACTGAGCTTCCCTTGAGTGCTTGTTTCTGTGAAGGACTCTGAGCTCACGGTGCCTCTGTTCTAGATCCTCAACACTGCCCGGAAGCACTTTGGGGCAGGGGGGAACCAGCGCATTCGTTTCACGCTGCCACCCTTGGTTTTCGCTGCCTACCAGCTCGCTTTTCGCTACAAAGAGAACTCCAGAGTGGTAAGTTCACCTCCAGCTTGCTCTTGAATGCTTGCTTGCCTTTATTTTCTTGAAAATGCATTTTGTCGGGCTACGTAAGTATGCTCAGACTTGATACAGAGGCTAGTTTTGTTTGGGTTTTTTTTCAAGGTAGACTTCTTTCTGGAGGTTTGAATGCTTTTTAATTTAATGAAGATTTTTATCAAGTCATAGTAAATTATTTCAGTACTTGAGAAGTGATGAAGCAGAAATTGGCTAGTTTTGTGTGTTGATTAAGGTGACTGATTATGTGCCTTTACTGGAGACCAGAACTGAGGGCACGAAACTGATTTAAATCTGGATATTGAAATTCATCCATTTCTAAATTGTAGCTACATTATTGTAATGTTTCTAAACCTACAAAAAAAGCACTTGCTTTAACTTACACAGGAGTAATAAGTGTACATTAAAATAATGACTGATCCATTTTGGCTCTTAAATGCTTTCTGATTGAGATAATTACCTTAAATATGTATTTCCTTTATTGTGAGTATTATATTGTGGGGAAATAAGTTTAAATGTTTGTTAAATTACTCTTCAAAATTAAGGTGTTAAAATTCTCTTCCACAGACTGAAGCAATGACTGAATCAGACTCCCCTTGACTAACTAGGCTTTTGCTCAATTATGTGCTAAGCGTAGTTGTCCTAATTGCAGTTCAGTGTAGGCTTCTGAAGAAGGCTCCTATGAGCTGGTAGGAAAAATGGGTGTGAAATTTTTGTAAATGAAAGAAATACTTTATGCAGACCCACTCAAGGCAACAGTGTACTGCTGGGGCACTGGAGTGACTGGAGTGGCATCACAGGGCAACAGGCTGGCCACTTAACAGATCTAAGTACAGTTTACATTCCCTTTTCCTTGTAGCGATGCTCTTGTTCAAGTCTTTACTTGTTTTTCTTGTGTAGGATGACAAATGGGAAAAGAAGTGCCAGAAGATCTTCTCGTTTGCTCATCAGACCATCAGTGCTCTGATCAAAGCAGAGCTGGCAGAGCTGCCCCTCCGCCTCTTCCTGCAGGGAGCACTGGCTGCAGGAGAGATTGGCTTTGAGAATCACGAAACTGTGGCCTACGAGTTCATGTCCCAGGTGAGTGTCCTGTGCTGCCTTGAATTTGGGTAGGTTTGCTGTACACTGAACCATCCGGTGTGATTAAAGCACCTGAAATGATGGACAGCCAGTGCTACTAGGTAGAAACTCCTCATTTCATTCTTGCTTCCCAGGCTGCTGTGGAATTAAGCTCCATTGCTACTGATTTGAATACTCAGTCTGACAACAGTGGTATGTTGCAATGCTGCCTCCTGCTCGTGTAGTTGGCTCACTGGAGGAGTGTAGTTTCTCAGCATAAAATGCTCCTTCACTGCTTCTGTCTCCAGCTCCTGATACCCAGCTGGTATTGCCCTGACCACAAGCACTCTTTGGAAGTTTTCTGAAATCTGCAGTGTTCACAACTGCTATGCTGGGCTTTGCCAGTTAAAATCCTTGTATTGGAACCTATTATAAACTACTCTGAAAATCTGTTTGAACTTGTAGCTTGGTCTTAAGCCTTACTTGTTGCAAAAACCTTTCCCTCCTACCCATCACATCCAGAACCAAGGTGTTCCATGTTATCCATGTTGTAGCTTTGTCCTAATCTTTCCTCTAATACTCTACTAAATGCATGTTTTTAAACAGAGTTGCTGTTAAGCTGGTTTGCTCACTGTGTTGTATCAGCTGCTGTTGTAGCACGGTTCAGACAGGGAGAGCAGCAAGGCAATTATGTACTTGCCATTAGAGATACACTTCAAGATTTGTCTATTCTCTGAAGATTCTTCATCTGTGTAGCAGCAGTGCAAGTTCTTTTCTTACCTACTGTCATCACTGACCTGCCATCAACTTCTGCTCTGCGGTTTTGTGTGTTTCAAAGAACCAAATCTTCAAGGACTATTTCTGCTGCTGAAGTTCTGTATTTGAATAGGTGCTTGAAATGAGGAAAAGCTCAGTCTTCAGCTTATATGAGGGAACACACTTGTTTGCTATGACCACTTGAATACTATTTCTTGTAACTCTTCTTTCTGGTTTGTGGATTTACTTGATTTTTACGCTCTACACGAAAGATTTTTTTTCCTGCCTGAAGCTTTTAACAAATGCAAAACTGGACAGTTTCTTGCTGTGTCAGTAGCAGGTGGGATTTTTTTTGTTCTGATGTGTTCTGATTGAGTCTTGCTTTCTCCCTTATCTAGGCCTTCTCTCTATATGAAGATGAAATCAGTGACTCAAAAGCACAGCTGGCAGCAATCACCTTGATAATTGGGACATTTGAGAGGATGAAGTGCTTCAGTGAGGAGAACCACGAGCCTTTGAGGACTCAGTGTGCTCTGGCAGCCTCCAAACTCCTGAAGAAGCCAGACCAGTGCCGAGCTGTGAGCACTTGTGCCCATCTGTTCTGGTCTGGCCGAAACACTGACAAGAATGGAGAGGAGGTAAGAACAAAGTGACAGCAGTGGGGCACATCCTGCCTCAGCAGCAGTTCTGCCTTCCTTCTGTAGACACTGCTAAAATAGGTACATCAGTGAGGTAGGTTTGGTTGGAATTTATTCTAATACATGAAACTTTTAAAACTTGCTGCAGTATAAACTGCAAAAATAAAAAACTGAGAATACTCTAGTTTAAAGGTGGAAGTACCAGGCAAGCTTTGAGTGTCAGCCAGTTAAAGGCTAGTTGATTGGGCTGTGCTTTGCTTGTATTTATTATATTAGTTCAGTTTGCATGTGAACCACTAAACTTGCAAATTAAAGTTGTTGAAGTAAAGGTAAAAAAATCCCGTGTTCTTCAGGGCTTGGCACATAAGCTGTGGTCATTTTAAAGAGCAGTGTTTGAAACATAGTTTTCAAAGTATGCATTATAGTAGATGTTACTAAAGTAATTTAATTGATCTCATAATTGAAGGCTTTCAACAACTGTTCATGTTACTGTGTGATTTAACAAAATCTAATTTTGATGGCAGTTGGGCAGGGTGGGCTTTCAGTTTGCTTGCTCTTTGCAGTTTGTGTAGTTTTGTGTTTCTGTGGCAGACCCCCAGGAAATGCTGTGTGTGCCAAGGGAAGAGATACTGGAGCTCCCTAAGGTTCTTATTTTTGTAACTTCGGTGTTTTTCCTTCCAGCTTCATGGAGGAAAAAGAGTGATGGAGTGCCTAAAGAAGGCTCTGAAGATAGCAAATCAGTGCATGGACCCTTCTCTGCAAGTCCAGCTTTTCATAGAAATTCTGAATAGATATATCTATTTTTATGAAAAGGAAAATGAGGCGGTGAGTGGAAATCCATTCTCTGTTGCATCTTTTTTTAAAAGTGTTTTTTTTAACTTCTAATTCACACTTACACCACAAATCCTCTTCAGCTTACCCTGTAGCCTCATGAGAGGCACAAGTTCTTGTGATAAGAGGAGTCCAATTCTTGATGTGCTTAAGCTATTGGATTAAACTCTGTTCTTCTCACATTGAGGGGAAATGTTGGCAGTTAGTTATGAATTTAAATATTGTGAGACTTGTATACCTGAAATCTTTTAGATTAGAACTTACTGGAATTTGGATGAGAAAGTAGTAAGATTCTAGCTTTAGAGGTACCTAACTTTATGTGTACATAAGGGAAAGAAAAAGTCATTACTGGTGTTCCTGGTTACGGCTGACTCTGCTAGGTTGGTGGAAGCTTTAATTTCACAAAATAGATACGACACCATATGTACTCAGCTTAAACTGTGTGTGTATATAATCTGAGACACTTACCTGATCCATTTTCTGTTAGCAGGTAAAGAAGAGTTAGGCAGTTTGAAAAACCTCCTTGGTCAAGTAGAGATCAGTGTCTCCTTTGATGTCATTGACTGAGAGCAGACATTAAAGGATACCCCATAGTTCTGAGAAAATTCCTAAAGAAATTTGAGGGATTTGCTGACTTTCCAATAACTGAACTGGCTTCTCAGTATAAGAGTGCTCTAGTATAGGAGATGCTGTATCTGATGGAGATGAAAAGAAAGCTTTGAATTTCAAAGCACTTGGCAGACATAAAAATACTCTCTGGATACTCTGGTGGCCTGCAGTGCATTTTGTGTAGTGCTGAACTTCAGCCTGTGGGCAGCCATGACTTGTTCTCTAAGAATAACTTCAAATCTGATATTACCATCCTGACTGACTTCTATGAGGAACAATTATCTCAGTGCATATACATATAGTATATAAATACTATATATAGTGCATATACAATCTGATTCTGTGTGCTATTTGTTTGAAGCTTTTTAAATTTGTAGTGATTACACTGGAGAGAAATGCTGTTGGAATAGTTACAAAGCTATCAGGCTAATGACAGCTTTTTCACATTTGCTGGGATGGGGAAATTTCCACAGAACTCTGAAATTGGAAGGGTCCTGTAAGGAACCAGAGAAGGTAATCCCCAACAGTTTGTCTGCATAGTCTTACCAGCATTTTGAAGGATTGTCCAAATACAAATAGCTTAAAGATAATTCTGTTAAAACTAATGTCTGTGCACTTGTGCACAGGTGGTGTTGATGGCTTCTGTTTTATGTTCTGTAGGTGACAATTCAGGTTTTGAATCAGCTTATACAGAAGATCAGAGAAGATCTCCCAAACCTTGAGTCTACTGAAGAAACAGAACAAATTAACAAACACTTTCACAACACACTGGAGCACTTGCGTCTGAGGAGGGAATCACCAGAATCTGAGGGGCCAATTTATGAAGGTCTTGTTCTTTAGAAAGACACTCACTGTACCTGTTTTCATTTACATACCATATTTTTTTTTTTAAGATAGGTTCCTAGGTTGTGCCTTTCAGAAATGTCAAGTTAACATTCATGTGTTCAGTCTGGCACTTCAAACACTTGTGTTGAATACTCTAACAAATTTGGAAGGTTGGACCAGCAACTACAGGTTTCATCAGTTAGCATGGCTGAAACTTCCTTTGAAATCCATGTGACATGGTAGGGCTCTTCAGTTCTGATTTCTCTTCTGTCTGTTCACTGTTGCTTCTGTAGCACTAGAGCTCTAAACTGGCAGTGACTGTCAGCTGAAACTGTGTCTGATCCTTACAGAGCATCAGATTTTTGGGATTATTGTATGTCAAATTCTGCTTGTGCTTTTCTTTTAATGCGAGTTAAGACTAAGTGTAATATTTTTCCCTAAAACTAGAATATATTAATGCATGTTTGGAGAGTTTTAAAGTACCATGTTCAAAAACAGAAGTTATATTTTGCATATTAAGGCTCTGTGACATTCAGTGAGGGCCAGTACTGTGCACAGGGCATATTTATCAAGATAATTTTGTTCCAAATAGTATAAAAAAATAGAGAAATTGCAATCTATATAGATATGTATAACCTTCATTACTGTAAATTTAGGGGAAAATGCATTACACAAGTTTATTCAGTATCATGATTTTGCACCAGTGAAACAATAAAGTTGCTATTAACACCTGTTGTTTCATGTCTCTTCAGAGCCCGCTGAAGCCCGTTGAACCCAAAGCTGATATTGAACCTTCTGATAAAAGTGAAAGAACTTTTGCTTTGTAGGGACAGAGAAATCAAGGCATAGTTACCCTGGCCAAGCTGGGTGGCTGCTGGCACTTCTAATGTAGGAGTTTGTGATACAAACCCAGTGCTTCTCCACATGGTGCTGAGATGATGTGTGCTCACTTTTCAGGGTGCTTTTATGACATACCTGGAGTGAGGAGGAATCCTACTGGATTCTGTGCCAGAGAGTGGCAGTTGAATGACAGTGCTGTAGGAAACAGAGCAGTAGAGCACAGCCAGTGGCAGCTGCTGTGAAGCTGGTGCAGTCCATGGGTTAATGCCAGTTGCTGAAAGTTGTGACCTATCTGGTTTGCCTTTACTGAACGTGGTGGTCTAAAGATAACTGACTGAACTGCATTACTCCTTGAGTGACCATTGTTTTCTGAAAATGTCCTGGCTTTATTGGATAGTAAATGAGACTGTGGTGGGATTGTTCAGTAATTTAGTGCTACCTGTTTTCTGAAAAAGGCAAATACAATACTAGTACACAACTGCAGAGTGGACAACAATTAGATCATTAATATACTGATGAATAAGTCTGGCTTGGAAGCGAAGAGGAATGAATGGGGACATAGTTTAAAGGCTAAACTTCCAGGTTTATAATTGATGCTAATTCAAAAATCTTCATGTTGCTCTGTATCTGTTGAAACTGTTCCTCGTGGGAGAGCTGTTAAGCTGTTTTGTTATAGCATATCCGTAGCAGAATGTGGTGATGATGTTCATGTGGATACGTTCATAGTGTAGGGATGTGCTCTCCTAGTTTACAGTATTTGCTAACCATGTTTGTTTAGTTCTCAGTGTCAGTCCTTGTAACTTAGGAAGTGTCTTTGAAATACCAGTTCTGCAGTTTCAACTGCAGTCACCCAAATATTGTAGACTGGTGCTTTTTTGCCCTCTCCCACTTGTTAGGGCTACAGAGTTAGGACTCTTCCACAGTTCTTAATTACTTTTATTGAAAGGTTACAAAGTAAATAATTTTACTGCCTGTAAACTTTTAAGATCAGTTGTTATTACCATGCATTTTGATTGTGGCAGTGGACAACTAGAGCTGTTCAGTAACCATCACTTGTCAGCAGCAGAAAGCATCTGTTAGGTTATGTAGTAAATGCTGGTGATGGTGGAACAAACTTGTATCATTAGTGATGCTGAGTGTGACACCCTGTGGGACAAATCAACTCCAAACTCAGGATCAGTTGTGTGAGCTGCTCCTGTGGCACAGGCACAATGGCAGAGACACTCCTGGGCAGTAGCAAGGCTGTACATTGTAACAGACTTTGAGTCATGCCAGTCATGATGCATAACCTGAAATATACCTCAGCACTTCAAGTGATGCTTTCTTGACCACTAATAACTTGATGGATGGAAAGATTCAATGGGTGGGGTAGGGGAAAAAACACTTATTTAGCCAGAAGTAGTAAAGGTCCAACTGTAAATGCTTTAAAAATTACTGGAAGGGAAGCTTACCTAAAGCTCTGTCATGGATCTCATAGACTACTTAGGCTTACTCTGTCCTTACAGCAAAGCACAGAGTAATATCCTCATCCCTGTAAAGAGCAGAATTCTGACCTCAGCAGATTCCTGCCCATGCAGGATCCTTGTGGGGGGCACGAAGTCACTGCTGGGGGAGGGAACACCTAGCGAAACTCTTCCAGTGTATGTTACCAGTTCTTGTATCTCCTATTACAAAGCTCAAAACCCTTTTATACTTCTGTTCCTGGACTTTGTTCTACTAAATATTCCACTTTCTTCTATTTCCATCACCTTTTCCACTCAAATGAGTGCTCCCTTACCTGCTACAGTTGCTCAGCTTCTCTGGTAACATCACTGTTGTGCTGCCTCCTGTCCCTTGCTTTTCCTGTATTTTTATCATTGGTCATGTCTTGTTTGCCTTGCCAGTAAGTGGAGGGGGGGGAAGCATCCTAGACTTAACAACTGCAACCCTCGATGTCCTGAAGTGAGTTTGGGGTAAGATGTAACAGATCCAAGATTAATGCTTTATGAAATTCCAGCAATATTTACAGTTACTAAAAGTGACAGAGCCTGAACTCTATTAGCCATGAAAGTTATTTGTTTTCAGCGCTTCAACACTAGTGCACCATTACCAGAAAATACTGTTGGTGTAACTTCCCAAAGAGCTTCGAAAAATGACCTTTCTTTTCATTGCTGTGATTTTCCCAGCTACATGGATGACTGTATTTCTACATATTCATAAATACCTACACCTGTGCCTACTTACCAGTATTCCATAAATATTTGCAGGTATTGCAATACTTGCTTTTTGGCGCTCTCACCAAATACAAGATATACTAATTTTCAGCCTTCCTACTTTTCACATCAAAATGTCAGGATGAATTTTGGCCTTTCGTGGACACAGGAGTTTTATGAAGGCTTTCCTAAAGCTCATGTGACACAGTGGGTAGAGAAGAGGGTTAATGGCTGAGTTGACCCACAGAAGCCAGAATGAGATCTCATAGAGGGAATAGTGCACACAGTGCCCATGGCAGGCTGCCCTGATGATCATCAGGAGAGTGTACGGAGCCCAGCACAGCCCAAACACACAGACAATAACTGCTAAAGACTTGGCGACTCTCTTATCCCGGGAAAGTCTAAATCTGTTTGCCATAATGTTAGCAACGTCCACTTTGCTGCTGGGGTGGCAGAGGCTTTCTGTTGCTTTGAGGAGGCCGTTCCTGGGAGGCCTGGTCTCTACATCCACCTGGAGGGGGGGAAGGTCACGACTGACACTCAGATTTGATGGCTGATTGCCAAGCTCAGCCGAGGCCTGAAGCCCTGGAGCCTTCCTTGGGGGAAGAAGGCTGCTTGCCCTCTTCTCATGTTTGTCTCTGTTAGTTGGCTTTACAAAAAACACAGTGTGTTCCCTTTTTTCCCCCTGGAAATTCATTTCACAGTCCTCTTGACCAGGTGAGAGGTTTTCATTTCGGAGCAATGTGCGTTTCCTGATGTTAAGGTAAATGCTTAAGTTAAAGTATGTAACAGTGATGAAAGGTGTAAAGAATTCAACAGTAGAGGCAATCATTAGGAAATACCAGTTGTAGAAGAATTCTGCGTGACATTCTCCTTCAGGGAGGATGCTCTTTTGGGCAATGTGCTCCCAGCTGAGAATGGCTGGCCCGTAGAGGAGAAAAGCAGCAATCCATACAGTCATCATCTTCAGTACTGCACTTCTGGTCATCCCTTGATGAGCCCTGTAGCTGACCTGAGGGACAAAAGTCACACCCATTACACGTATCCCAAACAGTTATGTGGCTGCTTTGGAGCATGGCCCTGCCTGCCACTTGTGAGGCTTGGTGAGAGACTGGTTTTGGGATGAGGGTTAGACCAAGCTTACCGGTATCACAGATGAGTTATTTCTGAAATATGCCTTCCAAGGAACCTTATCAAGGTGACTGGTTAAGTTCTGAGAACATGCATCAGATCTTAAAAGCTCAAAAACCAAGTCTCCTTCAAAGCAAATAACCACTGCTCTTCCTAGAATTGATTGGCACCAGTTGCTTCATATTTAATTGCATTAGCTGTGATACCTGTTTACATTTACAGAACGGTTTAAAATGTTTATTGGACCCTTTATTTGGAATTTTTAAATTATTTGAAATACATAAAAGGATTTGAATTCACATGCAACTTCATGCAACATCATGCAACTTCTTTTCTTTCTACTTTGTAGAGAGGCTCTTTTTCTTAATGTGAAAACCACACCAAAAATTTACTATACAACATCTTCATCTCTTTTATATACTGAATTTAATTCTTTCATTAAGTACTTGCAGAATTCCTGTTTGCAGTTAAGTTGTACAGATGGAGTGTTGTGGTCTGCAAACTGTTTTACAGAAGAAAAACTGATTTCCATTATTTAGAAAAGAGAGAAGCTAAGATGCAGAAATAATAAGTATGTCAATAATACTGAGTCAGTAATCCATATCAGCAATGGAATTCATCAGAATCTTAAAGTCAAGATCATATTCTCTATTCTGATTCCTGTTTGTCCCTGAGGTACTGGACAAATACTCATGTAGTGGCTTAGAATTTACCCTTTGTCTCCACAGTGCAGCCACAGAGTGTTTGGAATATGAAGTCCTCAGCCTTAAATTCTGTACAGGGTTCACTTTACTGCCCCCATGTGTAGCCTTGAGCTCCACAGCCAGTGGTGTTCTGGTAGAGGAGCCACAGAGCTGAAGAAACCTGAGTGTGTCTGAATTGGGTCTGATTTTGCAGTCCTTAACAAAGCTATGAATGATTTCAGGAGCAGGCTTGGAGGAAGATACTGTTTTCATTGAGATGGAGAATAATTTGGAACTTCAGATATTCCTGTTTATATGTTCTCATACTGCCCTAATCCAACAGTCATTTTCTGTACTCTTGCTTGGGGAGGGATTTTTATATGAGGGATTAATTTGAAGTATTTTAAAGTGGATGATTATTTTCATTTATTATGACCAGTTTCCATTTCTGTTTCTGAAACCATCTAGTTTATATATTTATACTATGTGCATAGTCATGAGAGATTGGTTTATGAAAGAAAAATTCATGGCTAATTCAGAACCTAGAAAATAAAGAAATTCTGAGTGTTGACTGTTTAAGAATTAATCTGTTCATTTCTCCCTCTTCAAAAAGAAGTTGGTAAAAACTGCTGAATTGATTCTGCAGCCTCTCTTTGTACTGTTTGTGATTTTAATGCACAACAAACCTAAATGAACATTTTAAGAAAATGCGAGTGGAACATAATCAAGAAGTGTGTGTAGAAGTGTGAAACCTATTAACAGGTAAAATGTGTTATTTTGACACCATCCAAAATACTTCGAGGCATTATGGTCTAGGTGAAAATTAAGTGCAAAGTCTAATCTTCCTTTTTTTAATAAGTGGCGTGCTGCAGACACGACCTGAACTATTTCTGTGGCCATTACATGGAAATGGCATTTGCATCCTGTGCAAGATGTTAATTTATAATCTGCCTCTTTTGACCCGTACAGAGCAGTACACATCAAATTCCCGTGACAGTTTGATACCCACTGCAAGGAGGTCTCTGCCTTGTGCTGCAGCTGGGCTGCCCTGGGCTATCAGCTGCCAACGGGGGCATGGCCGTGTCCTGAGGGAGCAGCTCTGGTGCAGCTGGGTAATACTTTTAAAGCTTATTCAAGATGCAGCTGGGGAGGAAATAAGTACACCTTGTTCCCTCTGCAGACACAGCCTGTGCCTGTTTCTAAAGCAGAGTACCTCTTCCACTGTAAAAGTGAGAAGGAAATGCATTTTCTGGCAAAGCCGATCACTCCTCGAACTATTTCCAGGACTGAGAGGAGCTGCCTCGATCGCCGCTGTCTCGTGTGCTGTTCGAGAGAGGCTCAAGGGCGTTGAAAGCTAGGTGCCCTAAGCAAACCCCCTGCCTGGAAGGGCAGCCCCGGAGCCCCTGCGCCCGCGCTGGCACCCCTGCCCAGCCCTTACCGCTCTGGTGACACAGATGAACCTGTCGAAGCTGATCAGGACGATGTTGAAGACGGAGGCGGTGCACACCAGGTAGTCCACCACCAGCCACAGCTTACACAAGCCCCTGCCGAGCCTCCACTCGCCCGTCAGCACGTAGGGGATGTAGAGGGGGATGCAGAAGCCGCCT
>VXBQ01000051.1:100821-120913 GCA_013400175.1 Phainopepla nitens
CGTAGCTCAGCTCGTCCCCATGGCCCTCGGGGCTCCCGATGGTCTCTAATCTCTGGCATTGCGGGCGGGCTGTGCTCCCTCGCCCTCAGGGATCCGTCCTCTGCCTTTGCCGAGCTCTGCCTGCGGCCGCCTCAGCCTTTCCCTCCGGGACAGCGCTAACAAGGGTTCACTGCCCTGCCTGGCTACTTCTTTCCACATAATTTGCAGGAAAGAGGTATTTCTGAGACGTCTCTTTTCAAAACTGGCAGTGGTCTTGGACAGTGTTTAAAGTGCAGTGGTGTCAGGGAGCCAGTTTTACCACAGAAGGCAGCTCTGTTCCAAAACCAAACCCAGGAGCAGCCGGGAAAGGGCCTGGGCCTCCCTCAGCCCCTGGCACAATGGCTGAGGCAGCCTGGGGAGCAGGAGGGGACACGGTGGCCCCTGAAAGAGCTGCTCAGGCTGCTGAGGTTGGTTGACTTTGAAGGGCAATTCAGAAGAGGAAATGCAGCTTTACCTCTGCTCTCCTGATTTGGCCCACTGGTTCTTCATCTGCCTTAACGTAGGTGACCATTGAGGGATGGGCTTTGCTTCCCTTTCCGTGACAGTTCCGTGGAGGCTGAGAGCACTTTGGGATTTGCTGCCTTCGGTAGGGCCCCTTTATCACTAAACCACAACAGAACTTGCTCAAAACCGATGCATAATCTTAATTCGGCCAGTGTTTCACATGTGGTAAACTCCTCTTTTATAAAAGATTTGCATAAATCAGCAGTTTGAAATAAGTTTAGAAGCAATCAGAGCAGCTTTCTAAAGAGAACTATTCCAATGGGCATCAGGTAAGACAACAAGAGCAGCTGAATAACTTCTCTGTTATTTGTCTGGGGTGGAGCATGTGTTCTCAGGGTAACAGTGGACCAGCCTTTTCCTCAGGGGGAAAGATCAAGCCTTTGTCAATGCTAGAAGTACAAATTCCAGGCCAGTTAATCTCTGTAGATCAGGAGCTCCACTGAGGTTAGTTTGCAATTTAAACTGCTTATGATAGAGCCAGTCCAGAGACAGAAATGGCATCTGCATATCTAATATGTGTGAGGAAAATACTCTTTTTACATGTTCCCATATCATTATCTCCCTAAAGCAAATAAGTGCAAATAATCCATGCAAAACAAAAGTGAAAAGAACAATGGAGCTTGTTACCACAGTGATTATTATTAACCCCTAGTCTGGAGACTCGTTTTCTCTACCCTTTGAGCCCCACTGGCAGTTTTCCATTCACTTCAGTTTGGACAAGATCAAGCTTGATATTTACTGCTCTCTGATTCTGTTGTGATATATAAAAGATAAAGAGTCAGCCATGAGACTCAAAAGAGAAAACAATAAATATGTCAAGCACCAGGAAAACATGGGAGAATTTATTCTTTCATGAATAATTGCTATATTCTTTAACTCCTCTAATATAAAGTAATTTTATAGCAGCTCAAGTGAATTTGCAGCATGTAAACTTGTGTTCTTTATGTAAAGTAGCTTTTGTAGTGTTTTACCTCCTGGCAGATTTTGAGATTCTCAGTAAGTCCCATAATTACCTTTACTGCCTTTTAATACTCTTTTATTATTGCTGCTTTGGCAAGGGATGATATCTTAACAAAATTCTGTTCCTAAAACCATGAACTATCCATAACTCTGCATTTTGGAGAGGTATTCTTGAGGACTGTGCTAGTGCTGTCCAGAGACCTTGCAGACAGTGGATACAAATGTGCATTAGGTGGGCAGCACTCTCAGAACTGCAGGTCTTGAAGTCCAGACTTCAAGCATCTTCTTTTACCCTGAAAAAGGATTTTTTTCATGTCCTGTGAGCTACTGTCTTTTTCTGAAAACATATTTTGTTCTTTATCTTTCTCTAATCCTCAGAGCAAGAAATATAAATTATTAGAGTTAATAAAGAGGAATGACAATAACCCAAGAAAATTAAAGATGTAGTGTTGTTTTCCAAGGCATATCAATACCTATGTGTTCTGAAATTTTAACTTTTTTTCCCTGTGAATTCCTGATAATTGTTTTCACTTCCAAAGACATCCTTCAGTAATTTTTGAGAGCTATCTGAATCATGCCATTTCCCATGACTCGAGCATATGTGGGTGAGTACATCCAGAGCAATGACAGAAAAACAGAATTATTTTCCTACACTGCAGACAGATAACACTTCTTCCAGAATAGGCCAAAATCAGCTTCCAAAAAGACTTGAGAAACCACATGGAGAGGGGGTACACTCCAGCTGCCTGCAGAGCCTGTGGGGCCAGAGGGTGCTGAAGACCTCTGCTGCTATCTTCTTACAGTTAAGGAAGGTAATGAATATATTTACATTGGGTCTTTGCCTGAATCTGAACCCAAAGCTAAATCATTGTGCTTTTCCAAACAGCACAGTGTACATAACGTTCTTCTTCATAATGTTCATAAAGTATCTTCTTTACAGAGATACTTTCAGTCCTAAGATTTCACATGCAGGGCAGTTTTCTTGGTGTGCCACAAGCTCTCTGGTACTAAAGCTTTACTGAGGCTAAAGGGCAATTGTTGCACATTTCAAGAGTGAGGTGCCATAGCTGGAACCTTCACTTACTTAAAAGAAACTATGCATTAGTAGTTTTGCAAATCTTGACAAAATACTTACTTGTTAATAGCCCCATTTTATATTTAGAGGTTGTTGTCAACGATCCTCTTGCTATGAGTGATTGGTATTTTGGCCAGGAAAAGAGGGATGATTTTCAGACTCTGGTTTTATCACCTGGGAAATCAAATGTTGCTGTTGGAGCTGATCCTAGTTAAATGAATGGGGAAAACTAAATTCTGCCATGAGCATTTCCTATTAGTCTTATAGCCTTTGCCAGCCAGGGTTTTGCTTGCATACTGATTCCCTTCATTTTTTTTAATGTTTTGTAGAAGTCTTCCTGCATATGATGGAGTTCACATTTTCTTGTTGTTCCCACACATGCAGAGAAAAGTCAACTGTTTGATCAGTGCCAGTGGAAGGGCACTGCTTCAGAGAACACAGTGTTACCTACCATTTACCGAGGAGGCATTCTCTTTTCTTCAGTAAGGAAACCTCCACTAGACCTTAGTCCTGTGAGGGATGTGGCTGTGGGGTCCTTGGTGTAGGTGTCAGTAGCAGCAGCTGGTGTAGTTATCCCAAGTTTTAAGGCACTTGGAAGAGAATGGCTCTGGCACAAACAAAGCAGACTGCAGCCCCTTTGGTTCCTGATGAGAGGCATCATCGCCTGCTCAGACATCAAGAAACTGATTTCCATCCTCTGCTGGTGTGACTTGCTGCTTAGTGAAACCCTGTTGAGCTCAGTGTGAAAAAGGCAGGACCAGGGAGGTGAGAGGGGCCAGGCTGGGGGAGTGGGGTCTGCTCTGTGTTGTGCAGTTCAGGGGAGCTGTGATTGCCATGTCACACTCCATGGGAGTTCATCCAAACGTCACCAGCCTGAGATCCCTCCATGTCTGGCTTTATTGTTTTAATCACAATTTGTCAAGAAGTAAGACTTGTGAGTTTGATGAATACAGATGAGAAATTTGAAATATGATTAAATTAATGGGTTTGGATAATTAGGTTGCAATAAACAGAAATAGCTATTCCATAGGCAATTGCCTTACACCAGAATTTTATTAGCACTGAGAAGCATGTTAACAAAATATAGGCACTACAAGTAGTTTTATTTCCTTTTGCTCCATTTGGATTCATTCAGCAGGTTCACCTGTTACTCCTGGTACCCTGTATTTCCAGTTCAGCAGTGGGGCATGTTTGGCATTGGTGTGCTTCCCATCCTAGCTACTTCATACATCACTATTTCACTTAGGCAATTTCATTCATGTTGCCAGCATCAAAGGATGTCATCCCAATTTTGTCTCTTGACTGCAAGTACATTACTGAGGACCAAATGTTCTCTGGTTCCACTCAGTGAGGGCTGGACAGACTTCTAAAAATATATCTTAACAACACTGTATTGGTGATGAGAGCATTGCAAAAATCAGAGGTACTCAGACTGTGGCTTATTTCACATTTTTAGTTCCTTCCTCCTTAATCCTTGGGAAAGTTCCTTTTCCCCCTGGCTCGTCACCTCTTTCATTTGCACTGATAATGCCCAGGTACATAATCCTGCTAATCTGGCATTTCTAGCCAGAGGGATGGATACTCAAGTTCTAGGCAAACAGTGTTTCTGGCATTTGAATGTATTTGCACACCACCTTCTTTTCCACCAGTAGATGGCATTCCTCAGGAGTAGGCTGGAGGCACGGCTGCTTTCTGTATCTCCTGCTGGTCCAGCATTGCCGTGGAGTAACCTGGAAGCACATCTGCCCAGCCAGGAAGGTATTTCCAGGGCAAACTGATAATAAGCACCGACTCACAATATTCTCCCCAGCACCTCTAAACATGCATTTTATCTGTATCAGAAGTCACTGGGCATGGTGGATACTGAAAATTCATGTAAATTCTGACCATAAATTTATCCATTGTGGGTAATTACACACAAACCTGCAACTTTATCCTCAAGAATTCCCTGTGCTGCAAATCCTTGGAGACTGGAGGGTATTCTGGGGAAAGTTTCTGTATGTGATTGCTTTGTTTTCATGCTCTTTTCCCAGCAAAGCTTTCTGTGGGAGATGGGATTTAAGTCACTGGGCCTGATCTGGTTGGATGTTCCTATATTAGCTCTTAATTGTCAAAACCTCAGCCTTGATCATAACCAGAGCCAGATGATGAATTCTTGCATCAGAAGGAAACATAATTAGGGCTTTGCTGTTGAGAGCAGCCTGCATCTAGCAGGACAATGCAAGATTAGATGATATATGAATATCAATTCTGAAAACATCCATAAGGTACTAAACTGAGATACCTGGTGTATTGGAGGAAAGGGTATCAGAAATATTTTATAAAATTCAAGAGAGTATCAGAATTAGCTATTTGTGTTGGCAGGCAGTGCACAGACCTGGCCTGACATCAGACCATTCAAAGCTGAAAATGCAATGTGTTTGAGTTACATAGGTGCAATTTGGTTATATTGCAGTGTGTCTGAGGCTCATGTTTCCTTCTGTGATGTGGCAGAGGTAGAACTACTTAGCCCTCTCTTCACTCATGTGTTTAGGATGGAAGCTGAAAGACTGAGGAGAAAACTGAGCTTGAGTTCCCCAAATCTCTGGAGGTGCTGCAGTGACAGCTATTGCAGGGAGAGAGGGGGAAGAGGGAATTGCAGCCTGGTTATTTGGACTCCTGCTTTTGGTTTTTGATCAATAACCCCTGGCCTTTTTTTATTCCCCAGGAGAATGCTCTAATTGTAGACTTCCAGTATTTACACAACTCCTTGCAAAGGAGATTTTGCCATCTAAAATTGAGAAAAGAAGTAATTAAAATCTGTTTCTTTGAGAGTTTCCTTTTGGCTAGATTTTGTGGCTTCCCTCTCAGTATGCTGAATATTTGTGGACCTTTTATTAAAATCCACACACACCCAATGCACCTCACTCTGTGCAGTGCTGGGAATATCACATGGAGAGAGGAGCATCTGAGAGGCATCAGAGTGCATAGGAGGTGCTAAAACATAAATGCACTTGTACAGGTTTCTATGTATAAGCACTCTTTTCTTAAGGGGAAAAATACAATTTTCTGAAAGGGTGCTATTTAACAGAGCTGGTATCTATGGAAACTTAAAAACTACTCTGCAGAGAGAGCTGAGGAATGGCAGGATAATTAGCATTAAATACCTCTTAATGACAAATGTTCGAGCTGACGTGGCTCACAGGAGACTCGCAAACTTCAGAATTATAAATGAAAGAAATGCTTGATCAAAAGGATACTCTTCCACTGCCAGAAGAACCCAGAAGTCTGTAATTCATCAGTGCACAAAGGATTCTCTGAAGCCATGAGCTGGCTGTGCAGGAGGATGTCACTTAGGGAGGAGATAACCATCACGTCAGAGGTGAAGCCTGGAAAACTTAGCTCATGAAATGTATAATATATGAAGGCTCAGCTCCCAGTGTGCTGTGAACCAGAGACTGGCACAGGGTGACAATTAAAGAATGAGCTGTCAGGTCATGAAGACTTCATTAACAGATGGTAACTGACAGCAGAATAATAGGGGACTTTAATGGGTGATAACATTTCTGCTTGGTACATCTGTAATGATAAAAATGCCCTTTTCTTGCTAATACCAGGACCTGGTAATTATTGTCAGGGGGGTTGTCTTGCCCTCAGATTTGTAGTGTATTTTGTAGTCATTGAACCAGCCTCCAGTGCCAGTTTAGGGATGGGAATTCCATCCCCTTTTATCTTCCTTCAGCTGTTAATATTAACATTTTTATTTCACTTGTCGTTTCATTTATACTTTCATGTTCCAAGTGACCCCATCTTGCTAATGAAAAAAATTTATGTTTTCTCCTTAACCCTTTCACAAAAGTTTTGACCTTTCAATGAAGAAATTAACAGATTTCAATGTGTGTATATTTATTATGTCTACTCATAAAAAAACCAGCTTCTGACATTGCTCTGCATTTTTATAGCTTTCAAATCATCACCACAACAACCTGTGTATGCTGTCTTTGAGAGTCAAAACCTAGATTTCAGTGGAATGTTTGTGTGGTCCTGACCATGAAATATTTAAGAGATGGTCAGAAGAAGAAAGTGATCTGGGATTTATAGAAATCCATGCAACTCTTGTGCGTTTTTTTGTGCAGCTTCACATCCCAGTCTAAATTTTCAGTGAATCACATCTTTTCATTTGTTGCTCTGCAGGGGTATTGGTGTAAATTACCAAATTCTACTGAGTTTATAGAGGAGGTGCCTCCCAGGGTTAATCAGTACACCAGTGTTTGGGGTCTATCCTTCCCAAAGACTATCCAGAGTGACCTTGGCTTGGAACACTGGAAGCTGAATTAGATGCCTGAAGTTACTGTGAATATTCACCCATCCATGTCTGTCTGATGGGACACAGTGTAGATTCATCAAATTAATTTTTCATCTTGCTTGTAAGAAGGATGATAAAAAATCTGCTGTATTAAAATTTGATACTCATCCTTTGATGATGAGTTCAGTTTTATTATTTGTACAAAGAATGTAATTGAAATGGAGTGGAAACACAGGTGCTGCACTTCTGGCTATGTGGTGAACTTGTCATCTAATCATAGAGATTAATGAATTTTCTTCCACCAGATCAACCTTCAGATTTTCTCTGATGCAGCAATAGCTTTATTTATTCCATGGACAGGGTGAAGAATTTTTGTGAAAAATTCAGGGTGAAAAGGATATAACATTTCTCAGATACTCAAAGGTGTTAGCCCTTACATTGATCATGGCTAATCCATGCTGTTTTTTCTGAGAGGTGACACTATGGTAAATGAGAAATGATATTACAATTGCTAATGATAGGGATCATTGGCCTGTGTAGGTTTCCAAGGGCTCCTTACAGTTAGAATGAAGCTCTGATGCATCTGTTCAAGCTGTGACCACCCTTTTGAGTCCAGCCTTAATGGGAACACTTAACCCACAGGAGGCTATTGGCTGAGAAGGATCTACTCCCCAAGAAAAGCTCCCACTGCCTTCCTACGAAATACATCAACATCTGTGGAAGCTGCCTGTGTGTCTCTTCTGCACATTTTGGTTTGCTGGGTTTTGTTGGGTTTTTTCCCCTCCTAGGATTCTCTTCTTTAGTCATCCTGCAGAGGTTCTGGCTGCACAGAACTTTTCATAGAAGCAGAGATGCAGAATGGATGGGATTCTTGGCAATCGGCAGGTTAGTGGTATAAAACCAACCAGAAAGTGTCATCTTAAAATATTTTTCTCCATAGTCAGTCATCTGTGACATTAAACTAAGAAAAATAAGGGTTGTTTTGCTCCCTATGGCCATAGTCTTTGCTTTAACTAACTCTCACAATTTGATATGCTGATAGCAGCCTCATTTTCTTATTCAAAATGTCATACAGACTTTGCTCCTAAGCCAGTGTCAGGAGGGATGCTCCCTGAACAGCTTGTGTTTTTCTCAGCTGCAGAGGCAGCAGAATAGCACGATTTTCATCACCACATCCTAAGCAGTCTCCACTCCTGTTCCAGTTTGCTAACAAGACCACCTAAAACCAGCAGAGCTGCTGCCTGCTTTAAATGAAGCAGCTGCCTCTTACAGCTGCTGCTTTTCTGGGCTGTGTGTCTCCATCTGTTCTGATTGCAACAAAACCTTCATATTTTGAAGGATCTGCTTCTATCACCAGATAACCTTATCTGACCACATCCCTCTTAAAAACCAACAAAGAAAGTGAAGAAATAACTTGGGCAAGGTTTCCTGTTTCTGAGCTGGTATTTGCACTTCTAAATTCTCAGTAGTATTTGAAGTTCATGGCTCTGCAGTGACTGTTAAGGGTGTTAAGGCTGCAACCAGGGCCATGCTGAGTAGCTGCTTTGGAGTGATGCCTTAGATCAAAGTTACAAGCTGCTAACAGCTTGAGTTATAAGATATCTATAGAACCTCATATCAATATAATCTAAATCATGATTTCTTATATATCTATATAACCTGATACCCATATAACCTGAATCATAGCTTTTTACACCTATATAACCTGATACAAAAAACTTTCTATACAATGTAATGGCTGCTATATGATTAACTAGTTGCTTAATGCAGAATAGACAAAAAAAGAAGAAAAAACTCACCAGGTGGATAGCTTTAGAGATAGAAAGTATAGTACTAATTAGAAATTGGCAAGTGCAAATCCAGTTAGCCACAAAACAAAGAACTTAGGCTGGTTAAGAGCAGACAGGCCAAGGAACACTGTAACTGTGCATGCTCCAAAGACAAGGTTGAAAAGTTCAGATACAAAGATTTTGGAAGCTTTCCTCAAAGGCCCCCATGACCCCTGAAGTGGGGAGGTGCAAGTGCAGTGCAAAAGCACTGTCTGATAACCATGAGCTCCGAGAGTGTCAGTTCTGGGCGTGTGTGATGAAGTTGTAGTGACACAGTAACACTGAGCAATACTTGCTGTACAAATAAACACANTATTATATTATATTATATTATATTATATTATATTATATTATATTATATTATATTATATTATATTATATTTTGTAATTTATGTCCATGGCCTCAGAAAGCTTAAATGAATAACATCTGAGTAAAGCATAAGAAAATACCATATATCTACAGTATTTAGGCTAACCTGATTTCCCTAGAAGTCAGTCCCTTTTCTAGTCACGGGTAAAATATTTGCTGTATTTTTCTTTCTAGTACCTAGGAGAGGGGTTTTGCATGACTTGTGCTTTTTTTTGGTGCAGCTATAATCTGCTCTATTACTGATTTCATGTTGTCTTTTCCTAGACTGAGTAAGGTTTCTCCATGCATGTTTATATGCATATATACAGACACACCTGAAATGCATTTTCTGTCCTCTCTTAAAACTCATTGCTTTTGCTTGGATTTCTGCTCCTGTTTTGGTCTTTCAGCCCCCACTTTCATGCTTCATCCTTCAGTTTTGTCCTGGCTGTACAAGTTTCTGGAGGACTTTTTGGTTTCCATGCAGTACAGCAGCTCAATCTAAGTGGCATTGCAGTGTGATTCACACTGAAAATAACCAGCTTCGGTCCTGGCCTTTTATTAAGAGCTGCTGGCTCTTATCATTCCCAAGTATGTATCAATTCTGGCAAGGAGTTGTGACAAGTTGTTTTTACCAGGCTGATTGGACAAGTGATGAGATCAGTACCTCCTTTCAGTCTTTCCAGTGCAATATCTGGGACATTTCATTTTGATCTGCTATAAAATCTGAAAAGCCAGGCCGTGTGTTGGTATTAGCAGAGTTCTATAAAGAACAATGTTTGATAAACTCAAGGAAATGTCTACAGATCAGGATGGAAGAGGCATATAGAAAGTCAATGTATGTAAATATGGGATATTCCATTTGGGACCAGATTTGTTTGATACAGTTAGAGAAAACCACTTGCTGTATCTTCCTATTATCAGTAGCAGAGCTCTGAAAAAAACCATTGTCTTTCCCAGCCCCTCTCAGCCCTCTGTTAACTCCTGAACAGCAACACCTTTTTGTGATACAGGGAATCAGGACTGTGCCTCTTCTTGGCAGCTTTTGAGAGGAGTCTGTCTGCTGCCTTGTCAAAAGCAGGATCTCTCACTGGGCACATTTGTTAGAAGCAAATTGATGATATTCCTGGGAAGGCTTTTCAGGTCATCTGCTGTATTTCAGTGCCTGCTCACTCCTCCAGCTGCAGCAGGAAGACAGGAGCTGGTGTGTCACCCAGGGTGCTGTGGTAGGGATGACTGGTGTACTGTTACCACATGGGAACCTCGGCATTTTTGTCCTTGGAATGAGTGGAAGGAATCTGGGATGAAAAAGTCAGTGACAAGCACGTGCCAGGGATGTGGTTACAAGTGCTGCAGAATGCTTGATGCCAAGAGAAGGATGTTAGTAAAAGATGCCTTTTATGAACAAGGTTTGGAATACTGGAGTTTTATCTGTCTAGCAGGAGGCTGCATATTTAGTGAGTTACAGATGAGATAGGAGATGGCCATGAACAAAAACAATCAGCCTTTATTTGTCAGCACCGTCATGAACACACAAGAAATAGTTTTGATCTCCTGGGAATACCACACTGCCAGGCACTTCCCACCCAGCTGGGCACATCCATGCTTCCCTGTGCCACCAGCTCCTGAAACAGGTGCTGAGTACACCCCAGCAAAGCTGCCTGGGAGCCAGGGGAATTAGGCCACCCTCTACTGCCTGTGCTTTAATGCAGCTTTAATTTTCATTGCTTGCCTCCACCAAGCTTTGTTCCAGCCACAGGTGAGGCCACTGTCCAACCATGCATGGGGCTGAGCTTTCTACCTCAGGAATAATCTTTGCTTTTCAGTTGCCCTTTACTTCAAACAGCACAACAGCCATCCTGTTCAGAGAACAAGGATATAAGAGAAGGAGATTCTAAAAGGATGTAGTAAAAGAAAAAGCAATAAAATATAATAATTAAGAGCTCTACCTTAGAACTTTAAGAAGTAATTTTGTCTTATATTGGTATTTAAAATGAGTTGCTTTTTGTATTAGCAAGAGAAGAGTTTTTGTTTAAAGTATTCAGTGGGGACATTGCCACTCATGTTGGTGTTTCATTTTTCTGTACCTCCAGAAGTTGTAACTAAAAGGCCACAGCAGTGTCAGTCATTGCCAGCCCGTGGAAGTTGTGGTGCTGAATTGGTTTTCCTGCAATGCTGCTCAGGGTTCCCTGAGCACAGCCCCTGCTGGGTCCCTGCAGGGACGGTGGGAAATGGCTGCCAGGTGATGTGGGAAATCAGCTCCTGTGTGCAAATGAGATGGCCCAGACCCCACAGTGGGGGTGAGGATGGGCCCACCCTGGATCTGAGCCTTTGTGCATTCCCTGTGAGCACTTCTGCTCAGTGCTGGGCAAGCTGGGAGCTGGACTGAGCCTGCGGAGATCCTGCTGGCCATGCAGCGGCACCTGCAGAATGTTATGTGTGAAAGGGCCTGCATAAATTACTGCCTTCGCACACTTCAGAAATACTTTCGACTATTTTTCACGTGCTGGATATTTCTGATGTGTTTTTCCTGTGTTGGGAAGCAAGGAGGGAAGCTGGCAAGGTAAAGAGCTCCCTAGCAGCAGTCCTGTTTAAAGACAATCTCTGGTTAGTTTGTGGAGGAGCCCAACTATACAGACAGAGCAACGGATTCTTATCAGCACACACTGCTTTGCTTTGCTCCCAACAGAGAAGCTTCATCTAAAGAAAGAACATAAAAACAACATTAAGAACTTGGAATTTATTTAGTTTTATTTAATTTCATTTTATTTTTAGCTGGCCAAGATCCATTTTCCACCTCAGTGGAATATGTTCTACATTACAGATACTATTCCAGAGTGGGGATGTGTACAAAGGAAAGAAATGCACTGGCTTCAAATACTTTAAGATTTATCATTTTTATTTTTAAATAAATAGGGGTCTGGTTTTGAAGGGTAAGATTTGCAGCTAATTAAGGGGCCACCAGAGAGGAAATTTGTTTTGATAAAACCAAAGGGTTTTTTTTCAAAAGAAAAATAATACTTTATTTTACACTATTTATTAATTATTTTATTTATTTGGGTATAATTTAAAGATAGTATGTATAGGTTGAAATGCATCTTTTCATTGTCATATTTGAATTAAAACATTTCACTGAATAACCAAAATATGTTTTGGAAAAAAAAAGCTCATTTTTTCATACAAGCTAGATTAACAAGATGTTAATTGAATGGATTGCAGCTGTTTGGAATCACTGGGTCACATATTCTATTGTTTTATAAACCACAGACCTCAGAATGAACCCCAGTACCTGCTTTACTGAGCAGAAAAGCTGTATTTTGTCTGAAACCATTTTCCCCTGCAACATATTTTAAAAATTCCCAAGTGTCTTAAGAATTCTGTTAGAACAAGAACATTTATCAGTTAAGTGTGGTGTGTGTGTAGTTATGTGTTGTATCATTACTGGAGCCTGTGGTAAGATCATTGTGATTATGCACAAATTGCTAAGCAGATTGCAGAGATCCCAGTCAACACCAGAAAAGCAAATCCACAAGTCCAGTGTACTCTGCATTCTTTCCTCTGGCTCCTCCTGGTCAGGCTCCAGTGTCTGTGGCTTCCCTGCTCTGACTGCTCTGGAGGGAGCACACTGAGACAGCTCCAGCTTCCCAGACTGCCATCTGCTCAGGCAATCATAAACCCACTGACAAGTGTTTGTCAGAAATCACTTCAGGCTAATTCATCTCTTTTCTGACACAATTCAGTAGCTAATTTTTAAGACCTAAATCCGTCATTACTACACATTAGTTCTCAAGAAAACAACACAGCTGTCCTCTGGAAAAAAGAATCTAAAGTACTTGAACTATCACAGAATTATAGGAGAATTGCTTTTAAATGGCCATGTTCAAAATTTTCACTGAGATGAAAGGAAGTCTAGATCAAAACAACGTATCCCATCTCCAACAGCTGCATTCTGTTGCATCGTTAGTAAATTTAATTTTGTTTTGTTTACAGTGAATGAAGAGGTGTGATGATCATGCAAAATCACTAGTGCAAGTGATTTTCATTCTCTTCAATCATGCCTTCTTCCTGACATAATTGTGCCTAACAATTTGTTGCATTCTGCATCTGGTGTTATGAAGATTTCATCTTTACATTTAATCACTGCATCTTAGCTATTTTTCAAAGATGTGGTCAGCAGCTCTAGAGGGACAGGAAGCTGAGGAGTTAGTAATGGCAATGATGCCACTGAAAATTTTGACAGTAATAAGGAAAAAACCCAGCATTTATTCTGTCATACAGTGCTAAATGCCTGCTATATTAATCTCACAACATTAGTCATAAAGCTGAAGCCTGTTTACAGTTTCCAGTTTTGCCCAAAGTCTCTATTTATTCCCATCAATTCTTAATTTCAATTTTAATGTTGGAAAAATCTGCCTGCCTATAGTTTATCTCCAAAGAAAGCATTTTGTCGTGGGCTGTGTTGCTATTGTACTCTGCAGTCAGCTGAGGAACACCTTGCATGAGCCTTGTTTTATGCCTCTGGTGCTCCTGACAACTTTGAGGCATCTCAAAAAGAGCTTCCTGGCTCTTCTAAGGTGTTCCCCCCGAGAGATGAGTATCTGAAGAAGGGGCCTTCCCCATGCCAAGGAAACATGATCAATAGCTCTTCTGTTGCACGTGAGTGTAAGTCAAGCACTCTGCATAGGCTGGAATTTCCATTATTTTGTGGAGTCCTACTGTAAATCAATGTCTAGATTCAAAGTTCCCTCGGGTGAGAGCACGGCTGAGTGTTGTGGTGTGTGTTTATTTTCGGTTTTATTGTTTACAGTGTGTAATGGTCTAGCCCCGTGTTTCCCCCGCTTCGTACCCCCAATGGTTTCTTCCTCGTTTGTACCCACCCCTGCGGCTGCCCTTCAAATGTGTCCCCTCCCCTTGTTCTGGCTCCTTCCGTGCCCATCATTGTAACCCTGCCCCTTGTTCCTGAACCTTCCCTGTCAATCCCACCCTGAACCAATCCCTGATTGCTGCGCCCCTTTNCTGAACCAATCCCTGATTGCTGCGCCCCTTTGGAAAGCCCCTGAACCTCGAGGCCCCATTGGCCCATGTGATGCCCTCTCCTCTCTCCTATCCCTGTTGGCCCCGAAAATACTGTGTAATCCCCTCTCTCCTCCCCTAAAGATTCCCCATTGATTAACTGATTGTACCCACCCACTAAATTTTTTTTCTGTTGTATAAAACCCTGTGCACATTGATGGTCAGAGCTGTTTTGCTCCTGACCTCTTCAGCCCCAATAAGCCTTTCCTGCTGGAGCTTCAGACCAAGGAGTCTCCCCTCGCCTCTTTGCGCTCTCCTGGGCTGCGAGCACTCGCTGTAGAGCCGGCAGCTCTAAAGGTTCAGCTCTTGGTACCATCTGCCAAAGCTGTTCTCCACTCTCAGCTAGCCCGGGCTCCAGTGAGCTGTGTCAGCTGAGGTGCAGATATGTCTCAGTAGATATAAAATAATGAAAAGGAAGAAAAGGAGGAAAAAAATAACCCCCCACCTGTGTTAGATCATTCTCAGGTGCACTCAGTTCTACTGAAACATTCTCACAGAATGGGTAAGGGTGGAAGGAACCACTGGAGGTCATTAATCCAGTCTCCCTGCTCACAGCAGCGTCTCCTAGAATGTTCCTTTGTCTGCTCTTCAGTAGATCTTGAAAACAGAACTGCAGCATCCTCTTCAATGAGCAAAAGGGCTAAAATCTGTTGTACCACCTCCTCGATAAGAGGACACAAGTGTTGTGTTCCAATGTGGGAAACTGTGAGCAGTTCTTTTAAAAATAGATGGTCAGGAACAAAATTAAGCCAAATGAGACAAATATTGTATCTGAGAACTGTTTATTGGTAAAGAAAGAGAAAAATAAAAAGGAGTTACCCTACTAAAGAGGGTTGGAGAAGAGAGAACAAGAGGAAGAAAAATGGGAGAGAGAAGGAGCCAGAGGGAAAAGGAGGGTGTTCCCAGCAGAGGTCAGGGAGTGCCATCGATGTCCCCGAGGTGGGGCTGGCACACTGCCTGCCTGGGGACAGCACCCGTGGCAGCAGGACACGAGATGAGGGGGGATCAGGCAGGAGGCCCAGGAGCCCGGACAGGGTCACGGTGAGGACCATGGTGATGGCCAGGCTCGGAAGGGGCAGGGCTCCCAGGGACACAGGTGGCCCAGGACACCAGGAGGCAGGGCAGACGCGAGGGTGAGCGAGAGCCAGCGAAATCAGGAGAGCCAGAAGGCTGGCTGGGGCCAGGGCAAAAAGCGTAAGACTCAAAAAGCCCTGACTCAAAAGCAAGTTTTGGCAGGCAAGTCTCAAAAAGCAAGTCTCAAGCCCCTCGAATCACCAAGCCTCAAAAGCAAAAGCACAGCTCCAAGCCAAAAGCCCACACTCAAAAAGCAAATTCAAAAAGCCCCCGAAGAGCATCAAAAGGCAAAGGACAGAACACCGCCAAGGAGCCCCCAAGGCTCAGGATGCAGTTATTTTTATGCTCCCTAGCCCCTCCCAAAGCCTGCCTGCTGACAGGAGACCATTGGCAAGCCCAGTGTCCCAGTGCAGTCCATGGGTAGAGACCTTTGCTGTCTGATTGCAGAGTGTCTCTGGGGTACAGTCTCTTGGGGGTTCCCCTGCTGACTGCCTGTCCNAGCTCCAAGCCAAAAGCCCACACTCAAAAAGCAAATTCAAAAAGCCCCCGAAGAGCATCAAAAGGCAAAGGACAGAACACCGCCAAGGAGCCCCCAAGGCTCAGGATGCAGTTATTTTTATGCTCCCTAGCCCCTCCCAAAGCCTGCCTGCTGACAGGAGACCATTGGCAAGCCCAGTGTCCCAGTGCAGTCCATGGGTAGAGACCTTTGCTGTCTGATTGCAGAGTGTCTCTGGGGTACAGTCTCTTGGGGGTTCCCCTGCTGACTGCCTGTCCTGTGTGAGACATGGACTGGCTGCCAGGCAAAGTCCCCTCAGAGACAAGGCTTTCCTCCATCTTCCCTCTGTGCCTCCTGGACATGGCACACGTGCAGCCCTCCTCGTGTGCCTCTGACAGCCACTGTTGGGGCAGAACAAAACTGAACTGGCTCCTCACAACAAGGTTCAGTTTGCAAGGTCAGTGTGCTGAAACTTGCATTTCTGAAAATTAAGTGGTTGGCAGTACCCAGGTGTGTTTGTGATTAAGAACAACACCATGCCCAGCAGGCCGAGCAGTAAGAATTTTAGAAGTGGTAAAGTGAATTGCAAGAGAAGAGTCATCCATAAACATGAAAATCCAAATAAGCAGTGTTGTTATTGTTTTGGGTTTTTTTTAAATATAAATTGGCTGTTAAAACAATCCTAAAGCCAGCCAGTATCTTTCTGAGGAAGACACTATTGAGAAGATTCTGAAAAGAATTGAGAACAGGTTTGAACACTTCAGTTGCTTTCCTGGTTAAGAATCAATTTAAGAATCATTTATGTTTACAAGGGTTTAAGTTTATTCTGCTACAAAAGAAAATCTAAAGACTGAAGAGATGCCTGTCTAAGAACACCAGTTATCTAACCCAATCTGTAACAAGGCAAATAATTAACAGCAATCTACAGTTATATGACACCATCCATCCCCTGCCATAAAAGTGGTTTTCAAATGCATTACTGAAACATAAGCAGTAAAAAATATTATATGCATTTTACAGCGCAGAAATGGAGGCCCAGAAAGACTACAGTGATTGCCATGGAAACAAAGAAAATGTGTGCCAAAACGAGAAAGGTACACAGGAATGTTTTACTGTCATATGTAGTGGTCTCTTTCTACATTTTTTTCTTTTGTGCATACTTGTTTCTTTTCCATCGCTGTCACATCTCTGCTGGTTTGGCTCAGCTGCTTATTCCCCACATTCCATAGACATTTTCTGATTTGCAAGCCTTATATTAACTAACATTTTTTTTCATTGCGTATAATTAAATAATTTCATCATTTGATTTGATTTGTAGTTTAAGGCTGCCTTGTACTGAGACATGGTTAAGAAGACACTATTTTAAGACATCTTGAAGCAGAAATAGTCTCTACTCTCAAATGAGATATGTGCATGTCCACAAAAGAGAATTAGTACCAGCAGCAAATTGGAATGAAGAGATTTTTTTTTCTATTTTGGATTAAGAACACTGGCTAAAATACTCTGCTCTTTTTCTTCAGGTTTTTAACACTGGATCAGATTTTCAGTTGGCATGAACAGACATTGCTCCAGTGAGATCAGTGGCACAGTGAAGGTCTGGCTGATAGTGACCAAGTGAGTTTATTATCCTGCTGGTACTCCTGTAGATGGGTGGGTTTTTCCATAAGCCCACATGGAGAAGGTGGGGGTACCCTGGCCCAGCTGGCTGCGTGCTCTTACCTGTAGTAACTGGAGCCACCAGAGCTGCACCCTGGAGAGCTGGGGCTCCTCTTACCCAGTGGGGTCTGTTACCACTGCCAGGCTTTGAGCCACCTCAGCCTCGCTGATGCCTCTGTGGCACCGGCACTGGAAGTCCTGTGATCTGACTGCTCGTGATGTCTGGGACACCCAGATGAGCCAAATCCCACGTGTGGGGGGCTGTTTTACCACTGTGTTTCTTCAGTTAAAACTACTGAAATACCAAAACACAGTTAATTATCTTTTAGTAGTGAGACACTAGTTTCTCTCTGCATTTGCTTAGGTTTATGGAGCTGCACTTGCATTAATTTCTGTAAAGTGATTCATGCCCTTCTGGGATTTTCAGACTCTGTTTGCCGTGTCAAGTTTTGAAGTGGAGGCCTATTTCAGATTTCAAAAGACAGAGTTTTGTGTACGAGCACCCCTCACTGTTTTAGTATTTCAAGGGAAACAGGAGGTGAAAAAAATCTATTTGGGGCCTAAGAAAAGGCTGAGGGTTTTAGAAACATCTCAGTGACTCATTCACAGCAGCAACAGCAGTGAGATTTCATTCAAAAGTGTGAGAGGTGAGAACAGAGTGTGAGGGCAAGCACTTTTTCTTCCTCCTCTCAAACTCAGGAGTGTCACTGTTCCACATAAAATACTGCCAGCCCTCTGGACTTCACACAGACCTGATTAGTCTTACACAAGGAAAAAAATAAGCCTGGGAAAAAGTGCCAAAAAGAGTAGCTGAAGTAAATGGAAAGTGTGCTGTGCAAAAGGAGACTGTGACTTGCCAAATGAGGTTCAGGAAAGCCCTAATTCATCCTCAATAATAAACTGTATGGATAAACATTGTAGGGAGAAAAATAACTGAGTTCAAGAAAAGAACTGATGGTCTGCACTCTGCATGCACATGCAAGCTGAAAAGTGGAAGGTTTCCAACAGTAAGAGGACTGTTTCTATTTCCAGTATGAGGAGAAGCAAACCAACTGCACAGGAGTTTTTTTACCAAATGGAGCGATATGTCCTTGACACTTGCAGCAGCAATCACTGGCTCTGGAAATCAACTACCAGGGCTGTGTTTCTTTGAAGTAAAACAGCTCTTTTACAGGGACTGGGGATAATTAACTGAACAGTGTGCCTTATCTAATGGAACACAATCTGTCCCCAGCTATTTTGTAAACAAAACAAATAGGGGGAAATGGGTTGTCCTGATCTTGTTGTGGCAGTGTTTCACCTTGGTGAGAAAGAACTGATTGTCCCACTCTGAGGAGTCCCTGAATTCATTGTACCTACTTAGACGAAGAATAATCGAAATATCTAAATATGGGAACGTCCATAGCCGTAACTTTATGGTTAGATAGTTACTCATCCACCAACACCCCCAAGTCTTTCTGCCCAGGAATAGGCTCAGTCTGTTCTCTGCCAAGCCTGTACCTGTGCAGAACCTTGCACTTGGCTTTGTTCGAATGCATGAGGTTGGCCAAGAGGTCCCTTTCAACCTGTTAAAATCCCGCTGGACGGCATCTCTTCCCTCCACTTAAGTACATAAAACGTGTGAATTTAAAGACACTTTATTTACAAACACAGTCTCCTCTGAAAGCCTGACCTTGCCAATAAGCTTTAGGGACGATTCAGACGTTTAACTGTAATTTTGTAACGAACTGTGATAGATGACAACTACGTGTGTATGGTTAAACATCCATGGTTATATATGGTATAATGGTTAAATTCTGACAGCATTCAACAGAAACCTCTTGGGGACTAAGCCATTCTCTTCTTGGGGTTATGATGGGCAAGGGTTGGTTTCAGCGGACCTACGGAAACTCGTACTCCGGTCCTGTCGGGGTGATTTGGGCTGTTGTTTCTGAGCGTGAGCTGCAGGACGAGCGGCGTTAGGGGAGGAGCACGGAGCGGCTCTGTCTGACGGGGGAGCCGCTCCTTCGCCCTGTCGGAAATCCAAGGCAGCCCTCTCGTGGCCGCTGCTGTTTCGGAGCACTTGCTGCGGCTTTAACCCCATCGACGGGCCCTTATGGCCACAGCTCGAAACACACGGAGTGGCCTCGGGAGAAGCGCTGGGACATGAAAAACACCCGTGTTTTACATTTTGGTCAGGTGCTTTCTGTGTACGAACCAGGGCTGGAAGCAAAGCGGGGCTGTCCGGCGCTCCAGAGAATCCCATTTTGTCAGTTGTGGGCTGGGGTTTTAGTTCGCTTGTTGTTGATTATTTTTTCTTTTTGAGAGTGATGATTGTTGGGTGCTTTTACATTTTTTGCGGCTTGGCCGCTCCTTCTCTCTGGGCGCTGTGCATCCGCTCTGGGCAGGGATGGCAGCATCCCCGGCGGCCAGGCTGTGTGCCGGCAGGGCCGCTCGTAGGCAGCCGGGCCCGCATCGGTCCGGGGTTCGGCACCGGTCCGTGGTTCGGCACCGGTCCGGGGTTCGGCACCGGTCCGGGGTTCGGCACCGGTCCGGGGTTCGGCACCGGTCAGTGGTTCGGCACCGGTCCGGGGTCCGGCACCGGTCCGGGGTTCGGCACCGGTCAGTGGTTCGGCACCGGTCCGGGGTTCGGCACCGGTCCGGGGTCCGGCACCGGTCCGGGGTTCGGCACCGGTCCGGGGTTCGGCCGCGGTCCGGGGTTCGGCACCGGTCAGTGGTTCGGCACCGGTCCGGGGTCCGGCACCGGTCCGGG
>VXBQ01000051.1:121347-134510 GCA_013400175.1 Phainopepla nitens
CGGGCCGCGCCCCGGGCAGGGTGACGCCCGCTCGGCTGCACATCCCTCGCAGCCGGCCGGCCCCGCAGCCGCCCCCGGCTCGGGGCGTGGGCACTCGGCTGGGAACGAGGGTAGGGATGGCTCTGGAAATCAACACTAAAACGTGCTGGGTTTTTTTTCCTTTTAATCGTGAAGTTGTGGTGTGTTTCTCAGTGCCTACCACGGGCGCTGAAATGAGCGTATGTGGGTTTGAAACGCTTCACCAAGGGTAATTTAAGACGTGCTGCAGAAGGCAGGTTCATGGTGGACCTTGGGCTGAATAGGAGTTCTTTGGGAATAGAGGAGTGAGTGGCTGAAATTGAAATTGACAGTTCACTCTTTGCCCTCTTCCCAGATCTGCAGCGGGAGGATGCCGAGAGTGACGGGAGTGCTGACTCCTGCAGTGACTATGGCAGTCGTGACAAACCGGGGACTACTTTGGGAAGGACTGTGGCAGACGGGAACGTGCTTTTTCCGGATATTTTTCACACCGATCATCTTTTGTTTTATGAGCGATTCAGAGCTTACCAGGATTACATCTTGGGTAAGTAATTTTTTCATAAGAAAATAAGGTAGTGTTTGTTTCCTTCTAGTGACTTCAAACAATTCAGTTTAAGTGGAGTCAATTGTATATATTAAGCTGTGAGATGCTTTTAATGATGGGGGCTGGAAAAGAGACAGTGTCCTGCCATCCCTTATGCTGTAACCTCAGCTGCTCTAACTGGTGGACCAGGAGACAGTAATTTTGATATAAGTAAATAAAATGAATGTGAATGATGGAAAAGCAGAACTGTTAGTAAGTAGTGGATTCTGTGCCTTGTTTTAGGTGAGCTTCCTAAATTTTTGTTTGTGTATTGTAAATCTGTGTAAGATAAGGCACAGGTTATGTGTTTAATACCGTTGGCACTGAAACCTTCAGTGTCTGGCAGGTTGAGTCCTGGATGTTTTCCAGAGGAGCACAAACCAAAAATGCTAATAAGCATAACAGAACGAGGTCCACCTTTAGAGGTGGTAGAGGAACATTTCAGTTGTGTTGACTTTTATTTTCCAGTGATCTGGAGGCCTCGTCTTCCATTCCTTGCATAAATGTAGTGTCCTCAATTTCTCTTTAGCTGACTGCAAAGCTTCTGAGGCGAAGCGGTTCATAGCGGAGTACCTGGAGAAGGTCCTCGAGCCCTCTGGCTGGCAGGCCATCTGGCGCACCAATGTGTTTGAGGTCCTTGTTGGGGTGAGTGCATCGCTGCTGCTCAGCCATTTGTCTTCACCTAACATAATTTACCTGTCTAACAGACTTTTCTAAGTCTCTCAGTGTCCAGGTCGTACATCTGTGTTGCGAACCTTGGATGTTCAAACTTACAGTTCCATCACATGGTTGAGGAAGGAAAAATTTTGTTGTCCCTCAGCTCTTTTCTGTCCAGTTAGGGACAAAATGGCTTTCACTGCTCCAGACTATCTCTTTGGGTTGTTTGTATCCTATGGGCACTTAGAAAAATGAGCCTCAAAGCATCCCAAAGGGCTGTGAGGTATTGATTTGTTTGAGTCTGAGGTTATTGCTTTTGCCATTTTTTGAAAACGGCAGCACAAAAACTTACTGGCCTTGCTCTGAGTGTTATGAGGGATTTGAATGAAGTTTTGGATGTGGAAAAGGCTCTCTAGCTGTGGGGTTGTGAGAAGCTTACCTCTGGGTTATCACTGAGCTGATGAGATGGCCTTGGCTGTAGGGTGCCATTGGTGTTGGTTTGTGTGGGGTCACCTGGGACCTGGCCCTGACTGAGGCACATCCCGTTCCCCTCCCTCAGCTGGATCTGCGGTTCTGAGGGATTTCGGAGCTGTTTGTTCCCACAGGTGGTTGATGTGAATTTCCCGGCCCTGAAGGCAGTTGTGCAGCTCAGTGAGCCGTTCCTGTGCGAGTCCCAGGACAGCAGCTTTACCCTGGAGTGCCTGCAGGAGCTCCTGGAGCTGAAGGAACATCAGGTCCTGCTGCAGGAGCTGTGGGTTGTGTATGATGAGTCAGGAGAGTTTGACCAGACAGCACTAGCCATAGAGCATGTCAGGTAGGACAACTGCACCCTGCTGCTACCCAGTGGGTCCTGTCCTGAATTCTTGGGCCATGTTGGTAGCTCCACAAGCCCAGTTTTCCAAAGTAAATCTGATGACTGGTGCTCTGAGGAGACTGCTTTCCCTCTTTTTCACCCCAGAGTTCCTTGGATTGTGTCACTTGTACACTGTTCCTTCCCTTCAATAACATTTTGGTGGATTTTTCTTTTTTTTTTTTGTCCCATTCTTTTTGCATTTTGTCTCTTCCCCTAAATTTGCTCTTTATTCTTTAGGTGCCTCTTCACATATTCTATTTTCTTTGCTTCTTTATTATCCATCTCTTTTCCACCTCCTTTTCTTTCAGGCACTACATGCTGTTTGCAACCCCTCTACAAATAGGCTGTAGGACTGGACAAAAAAAGCTAAAATAGGAGGAATGACCTACATGTCAGAAAGAAAGCTTAGTTGAAGGGTGACTGGCCAAAACCAAACAACCAAAAAGCCTCAGAATCTGAAGTGTGTCAGTCTTGCTTTTCAGGTTTTAGCTGTTCACTCCATTTTGAGGAAGTATTATGAATTTTGAGCTTAGACACACAAAATAAAACTGTCTGTGAAGGTAAGCAACAGGCAGGAAAGATGACTCTGTGTGTACTGAACAGTATATGGGACAGTAACATGAATTTAGAGAGGGGTGATGCTTTGAGATGAATTCTCAAATCAGTTACTTTATGTTTCCAGTGCTGTTGACTCTGCTTTCCTCTGTATGATTTAACACTTTGCTTCCAAAGGTTCTTCTACCAGTGCATCTGGAGGACCTGGGATGAGGAGGAGGAGGATGAGTTTGATTACTTTGTGCGATGTGTTGAGCCCCGACTGAGACTGTGAGTGCAACACCTTTGCTGTTCTTAGAGCAGAACCACTGGAATCTGCTGTGGAAATGTGTGATGTGGGAATAGTGACTCACAATTAAGTGTAAGAAGCCCCTGTTGACTTGTAAACTAAAGCAAGTTTGTTCTAACAGCATTCATGCTGGTCAGAATCTTGTATGGAAAGAGAATACAACTGAGGCTGCCACTTGATTTCTGAGCCTTGGTGTTCCATCAGATGGTGCCCCAAACCCAGCAATAGTCACCCTCACACTGATAGGAGTTCTAATCTTAACAAAAACTGGCATGGGATGCTCCATTCTTTACCTCCGGGCATAAAATAAAAACCACAACAGAGCTGAATGTAAACAAAAACGTGTAAATTTGTTGCATATAGGTAAAACCTTATGAAATAAGAGCCTTGTTGCCCATGTAAAATCATGGATTAGGCCTGTTACTTGGGCTGAGTACTGCTCATAGCTAGCCGGATAACTTCCTGTGAGAAAGGAATCTGCACCTGTGTCAAGAAGGACTTTACCTCTGTGAAACATATTCTATTTAGGAGACAAGAATGTAAACATCATTAGAGAGGAAAGTTCCTGATGGACATGTTACTAGGAACTACTAACCAATGAACTGAGCTGCAATAAGTTACTAACCAGTTAGAATTAAACATGATGCCTTTAGAAAACCATATAAATCTGAGCTGTGAAGAATAAAGATTGGCTATGGTGGATGAAGAAACACGTGTCTTGTCCATTCCTACTGTGACATAAATTGGTCATTCTCAGGAGGAATGGGTGTGAATCTTTCTCAGTTTTTCTAATAAAGACTTAGACTTCTAAATTGTTACTTTTTTTATGGCTGTGCTTATGCCCTTTTTTTTTAGGGTGAGTTTCTGATCAATCTTTCAAGGTGGGTGGGCAGCTGTTTAAAAAGTAATATGTTTGTTCAGAACTTCTGGTTTTGCTGCTTTCAAATAAAATGGAGCAGGGTTGATGCAGGCTGCAGAGAACCCTGACTCAGGGACTGATGTAGAACTCGTCAGGTTCTCTCCAGAGTCTCCTTTGGTCTTTGAGGACTGTGAATGTGCCATGTGCTGACCTCTTGCTCTGAACTGCAGGCACTATGACATCCTGGAACACCGGGTGCCTTCTGGGCTGGTAGCTGATTACCAGAACTTGTTGTCTCAATGTGAAAAGCTTTATGAGAAGTTTCTAAATGTGAGGAACAGCATATCAAGCAGTGATTCAGACTCAGAAGCAGAAAACGTTTCCATGGTGGAAGGACTAAAATTGTACGACAAAGTGGAGCACTTAAAACAGAAGCTAAAACTAATTGAGAATCCTCTGCTGAGGTAATTGGTGGGTTTGTGAGGGAGGAGGCTCCTAAGGGCAATCCCATAACTCAGAGGTGGTGGTTACTGAAGGAAGAGCTGTTGCTCTCTTGCTCTTGTTGCAGGTACGTGTTTGGATACCAAAAATACGGCAGCCTCCAGGCTAAGGGACTGAGAGCAGCGGGTGCCAAGGTCATTCATGTTGTGCCCTGGACCATGACAGCAAATCTGCTCCACCTGTTGGCAAGGGACAAACTTTGCCCAGAATCTTGTGAAGACTTAAAAATACAGGTGCAGTAGCAGGAACTGTCTGTCTGCTAATAGTTTTTCCTCTCAAGAAGCAGTGTGGAAGACTAAGTTAATTTATCATGTGCAAGATACTACATTTGCAAAATACTACAGTGGTGGGATTTTGTCAGTTCAAAAAAAAAAATTACTAATGTAAACAATAAGTGGTAAACTTGGATTATTCAAATAATTTCTTTTAATTCATTTGTGCCTGTTGAGTACTCTATATAAGCAGCTTATACACACCAGTGTGTAGGAAATTAGATGAGCCTGTAATAATTCTACAATGAAACACTGTAAGGCATGACACTTGAATTCAGTTTTGAAATGCCCATATCTCTTGATGCTGCTGATAATGATCTAGAGTTTGAAGGAAGAAGCTTACTTTTCTTGCTTTGGTCCTGTGTAGGAAATACATTTATTTTAGGAGCAGTCACGTTTAGTTTTAGTGAATTCAGACAAGACTTGCTACTTCAGCAGTTAAGAGGCTGAATTCCTTGGACCCAAATGAAATGGGTTTGCTGTATTCTGCCATAAGGGAGTCAAGGGGAAGGTCCTGGAGTAACTTTTAGGTTATATATATCATTTTCTGACTTGGCAACTGAAGTGCTCTTATTATACTTACCCTGGAATTTGCTGGGAAACAATAAATGTGTAGTTTTTCTGTACTACTTGTCATCCTTCAGTCTGGAATCCCTAAGTAATGTTTGTGAAGGATATCAGCCTGCCCTCTTCATCAAGGAAGAGGATCATGTGGACACTATTTACCACAATGGTATTTGAACTCTCTTTGGGTGTGACTCGTACCAGGAGGAAAAACAAGTGTTCAGATCAGCTTTGATCTACTTGTGGAATTGCTTGTTGGTTTGGTTTTTTTTTTTTTTTTTTTTCTTTACCTCCTGTCATCTATTTCTTCATGGCAGATCACTTGGGCACAGCTGAAGTGTTGGCCTGGAACCAAAGCCATAGTGAAGTTTGCTTTGGGGTGCATGTGCTCCTTGATCTGTGTGTGCCCAGTTTTCTCCTGGGGGGAATGGGCATGACACAGACATCAAAGTCATGTGTTAAGGCTGCTTTTGCCCTCAGAGGGCTACAGTTCTTGAATTCAAAGTAGAAATTTTGTATTATTAGTGCCATTGAAGGGGTTTATTTTAAGCAAAAGCAGCAACATTTAATTGAAAGCAAGCTCTATGGGCATAAATGCATCCATTTTTACAGCATTCTTTGGGAGCTGATTGTATTTTTTTGTCTTTTGCAGTTCCACCGTGACCCGCTGGCAGCTGTAAATGCCTGTTATGAAGGGGACAGAGTCATCATCTGTCCTGGCCATTACTTTGTCGATGGCGTGTTCTGCATTGCTGATTCAGTCGAGCTAGAAGGTAGAAGGTTTGCTTGTCTAAAGATCATTAAACAAGTAAATGGAATGTCCTAAACTAGCTCTGTGGAAGGATTTACTCTTTGCAGAGTTTATCAGGAGCATTTGCTTTTTTCTTCAAAGCATTCCTGTTTGTGCTGTAGAGCTGTGCCTAATGCAGGGTGGAGTGAGCTGCTTCACTAGCATAGTGCAGATAAACTGCAGATTTAGATGATTAATAGCAAATTCATCATTTCCTCCTATTTGCATCAATGGTGATTAATGTATGTAATAGAGAGGATTCAACAGGAACCTTAGGGACTTGATGGCTGTAATAGTGGGAACAGAGAAGTAATTCTGAGAGGCTTCCTACTAACTCAGGAGTACATGAGAAATGTGCTTGTTCTCCTCTGTGTGTCTGGATGTGCCTCAGGGGCAGCCTCGGAGCCCCACTGCTGCTCCAGCCCCAGGGAGTGCAGGGGAAGGAGCCAGGAGGTGCTGCTAAGATTTACTGATGGCACTTGGAGCTTGTTGGTGATGGGGGAGCAGGGGCTGCCAGCCTGGCTCTGCAGTGTGTGAAGCACGTGGGTGGAGGAAGGAACTTTGGATTAACATGTTTTTTCTGCAGAAACAGACACAACAGATGTGATTTTAAGATTTTTCTTGCAAAATATTTGTTATGTAAATACTTCTGCTTTGCCTAGGATATGTTGCTGTCTCTGCCTCACCATTCTTGATTTCTCAGTGTACCCCTTTCCTTTAGGCAGGCACACACTGTGGCAGAGTTACAGTCTTTTTATCACTGGGGCTTCAGCAGCTGTTGAGATACTAAGTTGCATTTTTATCTTGTCAAAGCTTCTTAATGAAAAGAAAGCTGAGAGTTTAATTTCCTGCTGTTATGGACTTTTTTTCTCACCCTTCCTGTTTTATGAGTTATTTTCTTTCTTGCCCATCTCCTGTGTGTTTGATTTATACAGACACACATTGTGATAACCAGTGCACCTGCAGGACAAGGGACCTCGATAAAGTGCTTTACTTATCTCAAGAATGACATTGTTCTAAAATTGTGTGTGGTGCTATTTATTGCTTTTCTAGCTTTGAGGAAATTGAAATACAAATGGTGCAGTATCACACATTAAAGGATGAGCTGCTCTATTTTAAGAAGTAAGGTATATAAATATGTATTTTTAGTACAAACCATGCTCTGAATAACAAGTACTTGTCAGGTATTTAATCTTCTTATAAGGACTCCTGTTAGATAAGGTATTATAGCAGTAGGAGCAGCCAAGAACATTTGAAGTAGGAGCATCAAGACAAACTTTGGCACTAATCCGAGCAGCTGGCTGCTTTGGTGGCTTTTTTGGGATGGAGGGTTGACTCATAAAAAATATGTCACTTTGCTTGGTAGAGATTCTGTTTTTTTTTTCCAGCCACTGTGCAGTCAGTTCTAACACTGAATGTATGAAAATTAGTAACTCAGGGATGAATAAAAACTTACAGGAACTACGTAAGGTTAAAGCAGCAGCAGTTGCAGGAAGTCATGATAAAGATGACAAAAAGGTGTCGCAAAGGCACCTAAGAACTACTTCTGCTTGTGCCACAGTTGTTCAGCTGGCTGGGAACCTGCAGCATCAGCCCTTCTCTGTCTGTGCTCAGTGGCAGTGGGTGACAGTGGCCTTGGGCTGCTGTGGAGCCCCTCAGGCTCAGGCAGGGGCACAGCCCTGCTGGGGAGTGAGCACCACTGGGCAGCAGGTGAATCTTCCTTCATTCCCGAGCTGCTGCTTCAGAGGTGAAGTGTAAAGCAAGCCAGACACAGTTAGAAAACTGCAGGCATTCTGCAGGAAAATCATTCCTAAAACTCCTGCTTTGGATAATAACATCTTTGTGTAGTGGTGAGAAGCAAAACTTCTGCTGTCCTGTGGTGCTCTCTTTTTACATACTGGAAATGCCCCATGCCACCTCCTCTTCAGGGGTGACCATAAATCAGTAGCAGTGGGAAAAGATTTCTGGGTAACATCATGTGTTGAAGGTATCAATCACTTAACTTTGCATTAAATTGCCCGTCTTTAAAACTTTCTGCCAACTCTTGTTCAAAGGTTTTTATTTTCATTTTGTTTTTAACCTTTCTACTTGCATGTGGCAGTATTTATTTATTTATGTTCTTGGTTAAAAGCTGGCATCCTGCTCGGGCACTTCTTATCTGTGTGTGCTTTCAGAAAATGATAGGACTCGTGCTGCTTTAATTGATGTTGCATTATTGCTTTCCTTATCATGATTCTTGTCAGTGACAAGCAGTAAAAGCTTTACATGCTCATAAATTTTCCTGTAAGTGCTTAAATGCTGACAACTGTGGATAGCTTAGTAAATCAGTGTTGGCATGTGCTTGTGAAAGCTGCTATTCAAACTATCTGGAAGCCTGTGCAACACAGGAGTGAGTTTTCCCCCGAATTCCATGTAAATAGGGAAGCTGAATGAAGCATGTTAACAATATCAAGCCCTTTGCACTTTTTTTCCTTGTGTTGTGGTGTGAGTGCTTTTTCCCTCTGTGTTCTCTGGAACCTCTGCCTGCTGTAGTGAACTTCTGTCCTTTGAGAGCAGACTGGAGATACCTGTGTGTCCTCAATTCCTGCATCCCCCCTGCTCTGTTGGTAACTTTTGGGAGTGAGAACTTTGGCTTTGGCAAATGTGAGCTCAGTTACCCATTTGTTCAGTTTTCTCAGATAACTCTGCATTTTGTTGTGTGCCATACAAGCAAGGTAACTTTTGAGTTTAGTTTGGAGTGCCTGTACTTTGGCACAGAGAGGATGTAAGGTGTAGCCTGGCCACTTGCTGAAAATCCTATTCAGGGTAAAATATCAAGCTTTAAACTTCTGTCATTGATTTAAATGTCTGCTAGGTACTGAGCACCTCATTGTCACCAGATATTCTCTGATCTTGCATCTTTCACCCCTGCTCTTAGGCTATGGCCTGCCAGATGATGTCGTGATAGAAAAACAAGGGAAAGGAGACAACTTCTTTGACTGTACAGGAGCCAATGTAAAGATCTCCAATTTGAAGTTAGTGCAGCATGATGCTGTGGAGGGGATTTTAAGTAAGTGTAAAAGCATCTTGACCTTTTTGTGACTCTTTCAAAATTAGTGTTAGAATCAAAGCTGGGACCCAGTGTTGCAGTTTAACAAAATAATGCAGAGAGAAGCCCTACAGGTATACATATCAAGGCCTCCCCCTCTTTTTTTAAACTTACCTATAATGTGGACATCAAAATAACTTCTGATTGTACTTTCAAGCTATTGTGGCTCTTATGCTTTATTCTTCTACTGAGATAAGATCATTAACTTGATCATTGTTCTGCTGTTAAGGCAGCCTGACTGTGAGTGCAGCACAGCCTGTCAGGCTGCCTGGAAAAGGAAACTATTCTTCTTTCCACAGAAGAGCTGCCATGGCAATAGTCAGCTGTAGCTGACCCCAGGCAGTGCTCTGCTGAGGAACAGAGTTCTACAGTGCTGTAGAACTTTGTTTCCAACACCTTCAAACTGACACTCAGCTAATCAAGGAGTTTATTGGCTGTGCCCTAGTCTTTGCAGAAGATACTAACTAAATTTTTCCTCAACAGACATTTGGATTTTAAACATGTTAAAATGTTCATTAACACTTGTATGCATGTATTTAATATCTTTTGACTACAGATGTCTCTTACTCTAATTTGGATTACATGATAGAATGCAATGAAAGAATTAAGAATGAATGAAAAGAATTATTGCTGTAATTAAAAAAAAAAAGGTAAAAATACCTCTAAGACAGATCTCCAACCAGTGCTCCCCTGAACTGAACCTGAAGTGGATAAAATGAAAATATCACACTGCAAGGCTGTCTGTCTGCAGGAGGGGTTTGTCTTTGCAGAACTGGTTCATCCAGCAGTAATTGTTTCTGTGTATGTAGATGTCCATCATGGGAAAACCACGCTGGAGAATTGTGTGTTACAGTGTGAGACCACTGGAATAACAGTGAGGACATCAGCTGAGCTACTGATGAAAAACTCAGATCTCTACGGGGCAAAGGTACACACTCACTCTTAACTTTGGCTAATTTCTGAATTTAAAATAAAGGTTTCTCTCTGGAAGCAGTGCAGTCAGACATAGGGTGTCTTCTATTGCTCTGGAGAGAACCTTTACTGAATCAAGGCTGGTCCCAGGGGTCTTGTAGCCTCTTATCACATCTAGTGGAATGTCTCAAGCTGATTTGTGTGTGATGATAGCAAAGTGATGCAGTAGCAGGGTACATCTGAAATAATCATTGCTGCAGAGCTGCAGTACTTTTAGAGTGATTTTCAGGTTTCTCTGCCCATAACTAGTTTTCTCATTTCTGTTTGTTCTGCAAGTGAAATGCCCTTTTTGGACACCTTTGATTCTTATAGAAGGGTGATAAACACAAAAATGGATTCTGATTTGGATATTTTGAAGAATGATGGGGCTTGAGGTATTGAGAGGGATGACTAAAGCATAACAAGTAAGGAAAGGCTGTTCAGCTACCCTTCAGCAGGCCTTCATGAGCTGGTGCCCCCCGCGCTGTGGGGCCTCAGCCTTGAGTAACCTGGGTAACCAAGCTGTGGAGCTGGAGGGGTAACACAGTTTTGCATTGTGCAGACTGGTAGATGAACACAAAGATGTGCCATGGAGTGGTCAAGTTCAGTGGTAAATGTGCTTAAACTACTTGTGAACTGCTACCAGCTGTCTCTTGTAGGTTAAAAATGTGCCTAACCTTCTTGTGAACTGCTACCAACTATATCTTGTAGGGTGCTGGTGTGGAAATCTATCCAGGAAGTGCATGCACCCTGCTGCACAACGGGATCCACCACTGCAAGGAGGGAATACTGGTCAAGGTCAGTCCCAGTCACAAGGTACTGGATTGCCAGAAGCTAATCACTGCTGCAGTTAGTGCCAATAGGTTTGGGTTGGCTCAAACCCTGCTGTGCTACGCTGGAACTCTGACATGTCACATGGGGCTTGCCTTCCTCCTTGCTGGATGAACCAGTTCTGCAAAGACAAACCCCTCCTACAGACAGACAGCCTTGCAGCAGCTCTGCAGTCTGATATTTTCATTTTATCCACTCCAGCAGTCACCTGGTTTTATTTGTTATGTGCCAGAAGGAGAAAATGCCTTTTGCAATGTCTCCTGTGTAGGGAAATAATCCTGCTCTAGCTAATACAGGCAGCTGATTCTACCTAGAACTAGAAGATTTTTGTGTGCCCTCAGCTGGACATGACATGTTAGATTTCTCTTTGTTCTGCAGAACTTCTTAGATGAGGATTATGAGGCTCCCAAGATAACCATGGTTAATAATATAATCCACAATAATGAAGGATATGGTGTGGTCCTGGTTAGACCAGCGATGCCCTCTGAAATGAAGGATGCTTCTGCACAGGGAACTAAAGGTACTTTCCTTTTCCTAGAAGAAACTCCTAAAACTACTAAGTCTAGTATACCAGATTTTTGGGTCGCATACTTCATAATTTGTATTGGAAATTTGTGGCTGTCCTGAAGTACTTTACCAGAGAGTGGGATGAGTTGACAATGTTAAGATTGAAGAAAGTTAATTCCAGGTTTTTTTAATGATATGGCTGCCTTGCATGACTGTTGATGGCATTCTGTTTCCTGCCTTAGGGAATACACAACCTACCCAGGCAGGTGGTGAGACAGCCTGTGCAGAGGGCTCCAGGCAAGAACAACCTGGATGTGTCACTGATGAGTTGGAGCTTTATAAGCGAGCTGAGACTTCTGAACAAACTGAAAACAACTCTGAAATTGCAAGTGTACTCGGGGCTACTTCTGCAAAGAAGAGACAGATACACAAGAAAAGACTGAGTGAACTGAGGTTTACAGAAGCTGATGACAACTTAATGTCACAGGAAATGTTTGTCTCTGTTGAGGGCAATCAGTTCAAATGGAATGGAAAAGGAAGTTTTGGTGTCTTTTTTTTCTGACTGTTCTGACTCCTGCTGGCATTGCAGTAGGATTTGTACAGTTAGTGGTTAGGTCACATGCCAAGAGGTGTGCTATGGTGTTATGCTTTTATTACCCAAATGTAATCCCTATTAAAGGACTGCTCCTAAAAACTCATTTGATTCTTCTGTCTCATCTTCTCCATGCCTTAAATCTGTGGGTGAGCTGCCTTTGTGATGCACATGTAGCACTTCTTTCCCTTACACTTCATTTTAAGCCTGGCTGAGCTCCTGACAATGTCTTGTCTCTGTTTTTAAAATTGGTTTTATCACCAAAGGGCAGAATGGGTCAGGTTGGAGGGCCCACAGTGGGTCATCTGGCCCCACCTCCCTGCTCCAGCAGGGCCATTCCAGAGCTCATGGCACAGAATTGTGTCCAGGATTGTTGTGGAACGTCCCCAGTGAGGGAGACTCCACACCCTCCATGGGAAGCCTGTTCAGTGCTCTCTCACTGCACAGGAAAGTTCTTCCTCACGTTCAGGTGGAACTTCCTGGGCATCAGTTCCTGCCTGTTCCTCTTGTCCCACTGCTGAGCCCCACGGAACAGAGCCTGGTCCATGCTCTGACACCTCCCTTTGGACACTGGCAGGCAGGGATGAGGTCCCTTTTGCTGTCTCTTCTCGAGGCTGAGCAGCCCCAGCTCCCTCAGCCTGTCCTCAGCAGAGATGCTCCAGTCCCTTCACCATCTGTGTCACCCTCGGCTGGCCCCGCTCCAGGAGCTCCACATCTCCCTGGTACTGAGGAGCCCAGAGCCGGGCACTGCATCCAGCTGATCCTCAGAATGGCAGAGGAGAGGGGCAGGGTCACCTCCCTGTCCTGCTCCAGTGCTCTTCCTGAAGCCCCCAGGATCCCGCTGGCCTTATGGCCACAAGGACACGGTGCTGCCCATGGACAGCCTCCTGTCCACCTGGACCCCCAGGCCCTCCAGCTGCTTTGTTGGGGCTGTTTGTAGTTGATCGTGCCTGGTTGCTGAGGCTGGGTCCTGCTCTGTGTAGGTGCATCCACGTGTTTTTGCTCTGCAGACTGCACCCGAGTCCCTCCCACTTGCCTAGTTGTTGGTAAATCACTGGGTGGTCTTAACACACTCTAATAAGGCCTTAATCTCTCAGCACAAAATTAAAACTGGAAGCAGCAGTATAACCAAGTACCACTTTATTTGAGAGTCCCCAGTCTTTTAGAGCTTTTCTTCAAAGGCTTGTTTTAAAATGTGCCTTTTTTTTTCAAGTACTTTTCTCTGGGATAGTGTGCTTGTTTAATGGTGTGTT
>VXBQ01000051.1:135273-151059 GCA_013400175.1 Phainopepla nitens
AGGGACACGGCGCTGCCGCCCCTGCCGGGCTCCCTGGGTCGCCCGCTCTCTGCCTCCCCACACGGAGCGGCGCGTCTCGCCGGCCGTGCCGTGTCGCCGGCCCCGCAGTCTCGGCCGTGTCGCCGGCTGTGCCGTGTGCTCGCCGCCCCGTGCTCGGTCCCGCACGCCCCTGGTGCCGCTCCGCTGTGGCAGAAGGCAGGCGGAGAGGGAGCGCGCTGCCAGCGGGGCGATCCCGACTCCAGGCCACGGCGCGGGGGTGCGAGCTCCTCCGCGATACCGTGAGGGCTCTCTCCAGGATCAAACGGCTCGGGAGACTGGGGGCCGTTTTCTGGTTCTCCTTTCACAGTTTTGACAGATTCACAGCCAGAGCCTTGCGGTTCTCTCCGTGCAGGTGCAGAAGGGGCCGGCACTGCTGCCGCGGTGGCACACGTCTTTATTTCGGTAGCCCTCGGTGCCAGGAGCGCCTCGCAGGCAGCCCCGGACACCGGAGCTCTGTCAGCCCCGCCTTGCGCAGCTCCATCCCGCCGAGCGTCTCTTAAGTGTCTTATGGTCGAGGCTCCGTAACACTGGTATTGTCTAAAGTTGAATCACAGTCCTTTGCCCAGAACTACAGTCTGTTCAAACCTGTAGATTCAACTTTGCCCGCTGTGTTTCTTAATAAAAAATATTTTCACGTCTCTGCGACGTTCATAGTTCCCTCCGTCCTGTGGAAAGGTCGATTGGCGCCACGAGCTCCGTTTCAGCCTCTGTAAACTTCAGCCCAGCACGGCTACAGGTGCAACCACCAGGTGCTTATCATGTCCTTGTTAAGGCATCATTTATACACGACTGAGGCACAGATCCAGGCCCGTCGGAAATCTGAACCGTTTATGCAAAGTAAGCAGGTTTTATAAATTTTTTTCAATACACGGTATATCTTTATGTGGCAGTTCTCACTAAGAGACCTGGCACATCAGCAACATGCTGTGTTTTGTGTTATATGGGGCGATCACCTGTCTGTCATGTTCTGGCAGGCTCCTCTCTGCGGCAGGGCTCTGCCCCGTGGCACCCTCTCCCCCAAGGCCAGGTGGAGACAAAGCCCGTCTGTGCTGCCATGTGCTGCTCTGTGCCTCTCTGTGCCATCGTGTTCTCCTCTGTGCTGCCCTGGGCCTCTCTGTGCCACCATGTACCTCTCTGTGCCACCACGTGCTTCTGCAGTTGCATCCCACAGCCTGTAACTCAATTCTATTCTATCTCTCCACGCAGTGATCTATGACTTGCTTCTTGTTTAAGCTCTCTGAGGGTCTAATACCAGTGCTTTTGATATGCTTTTAATGCTGTTCCCAAGTCCTTGTACTCATTGTCGCTGGGGTTTGATGCCTGTATAACTTTCGTCAAAGTTACAAAGTGCTTATATAGCTTGAATTTTAAGATATTAATATAACCTGATATATCTATATCATGCAATATCAATATAAGCAGAATCATAACTTTCTATGCTTATATAACCTGAATCATAGCTTTTTACACCTATATAACCTGATATAAAAAACTTTCTATACAATGTAATGGCTGCTAAGTGGTTAATTAGTTGCTTAATGCTGAATAGACAAAAAAAGAACTAAAAACTCACCAGGTGGATAGTTTCAGAGACAGTACTAATGAAAAAATGGCAAGTGCAAAGCCAGTTAGCCACAAAACAAAGAACTTAGGCTGGTTAAGAGCAGACAGACCAAGGAACACTGTAACTGTGCATGCTCCAAAGACAAGGTTGAAAAGTTCAGATACAAAGATTTTGGAAGCTTTCCTCAAAGACCCCCATGACCCCTGAAGTGGGGAGGTGCAAGTGCAGTGCAAAAGCACTGTCTGATAACCATGAGCTCAGAGAGTGTCAGTTCTGGGGGTGTGTTGTGAAGTTGTAGTGACACAGTAACACTGAGCAATACTTGCTGTACAAATAAACACAGCACTTGACAAAGGTGGGTGAGTTAGGAGAGAGAAATCCTCCTCAGCTCCAGTGCTGCACTAAACAAATACCTGCTCCATAGACACTGATCTGTGGGGATTTATTTCCAGCTGAGCTTTTGGGCATCAGGTTCCTGACCACCTCACATCTACAGCTTTTGTACCATGCTGCCCTTTTCTTCTTTGAGTTCCAGAAGTTTGCTTTATGCTAATGGTGACACAAAAGGCAAGATAAGACATGCAGAGAAGGAATGAGGTTTTACAGCATCAGATGTTGAGTTACAAAGCAGCCTGGTTCTATCCTTTCCCTGCTTCTGGGTGTTGGTGTTTTGAGGGCAGACAGAATTCCTGATTACTTTTGTCTTTTTAAATACAGAAGAATCTCTTCCTTTTTCAACTTGTTTGAAATATAGGTTGAAACAGCAGAAACCTTCTGGCCTTAAGGTGGGATGACAGGAGCTGTGAAAGCCTTTGTCTTGCATCTCTCACCATTTTTCTGGTCTTTGAAGTCATTCCCTTCTACTCCCCTATTTAGTGGAAACCAACTGTAAACCACGACTGCCTTGAGTATTTTCTGTTCAGCTATGTCTGTCTTGTGTTCCATTTCCATTCCTGGGGGAGTTTTCATAGATTATCATATTTTTCTTTTTGGCATTGTGTCATGTAGTAATAGATTGCTTTTCAGTTGTGAAGCTTTGCGTTTTCTTTTGGACATGAAAATGCAAGCCTGTAATTATCTCATGGCAGATAGATGCTTGATGATTTTAATTAGAATAATTAAATTCAGAGAGAGCAGCTGAATTAGCCAGATTTAGTTGTTATTTCAGTATATCCATTTTTGCATGGACATTTCATTATGGTAAGTTTTATTCTGCCTTTTTGGCCATGTATATCAGACTGACTCTTGCTGTTTGCTGGATAGTGAAGCGATACAATAAATTAATCTCTTGGACTTTTAAAATTGCAATTTCTTTCAAATCAATAAAAAAATTGCCAAAACCCTTACACAGATGAACATTGGTTTTGTTTTTTCCATTAGGTATATGAGGTACTTGTGTTTTTATTCCTAATGAAAAATCAATTTCATAATTTCAATGTAAGGTAACTTTGATCATTCCTACTGTTTGAGGACATTACTCTACAGTTTTCAATTTAACCATCATCTGTGTTTATGTTCCTTCCCTGACTGAGAGTAATTTCAACAAGCCAATAATTATTTTGGTAGTGCTGTTTTAGAATTTTCTTTGACTCTATTGCTATATTAGCGGGAAAACTAGGCTGAGACTTCTCTAATGTTATGAGGAAATTATAGTAAAGGCACAGAGGAAATCTTCACTCTGATAAATGTGTATTGTTGTAGCACATAAAAAGCTGTGATAGGAACCTTGATGAGACCAATTAATATGTATAAGACCCCTTTGTTATGGTGAAATCCACCATTTCTATTCCCAGCCTAATTCCAGGACGAGCTAATGTGGAAAGCAGTTCCAGAATCCACCTTGAATTGTATTTCATGTGATCTTTGGATACTTCTTAGGATATAATTCCACTATGGGTTGGAGAGCCATTTTAATTTGAACTGTATCTTACAGGAACATACTGCCTTACTTTTGCTACTGCAGTAATGCTGTTTCTACAAAACTTTGTATAAAATTGCTAGTTCTGTTTTCCTCTCTGCTGGCTATTGGTCTTTATCAGAAGCAGCATTCTGGTCTTATCATGTTGCTTTTGAAGATGTGACTGCAATAGAATTAACTTACCTAAATTATTTAAGAACATAGGTCTTGGACAACACCAGTAAAGTGTTTTAGAAGCTACATCTGAAGTACAGAATGAATGATTGTTTTATTTCTACAAAAACTCTACAAATAATGGAGAAAAAGTCATCCAGTGATGTAAAGAAGAAAAGATCATTAATAGCCAGTAAGCTTCTAATCTGGGAAGTGTGTCAGTAAGTGAGGAAAAAAGAACAGTGGAATAAAAGCCTTAGAAACCAGTTATGCCACCAAGTGTGCAGAGAAATAAAATAGCAGGGTGAACTTTCTTGAAGACAAAATGTTTTAAAGGGAACTTGTCTGCCTTGGCATTAAGAGAATTTGATTTAAATTTATACTAAATCCATTACTGTAAAGTCAGATTATGTGGAGAGTTAAAAATAAAGCTTAGCCTGCTATGAATAATTCTCTTATTCTAAATTCTGAAATGCTTCAGCCAAAAGTAGGAAGAAATGAATACAGAACAACTGACATATCTTACCAGAATGCTGTGCATGCTTTTACTTTGTGCTACTCATGCCTTTCTTTTGGGAGACCTTATTTTCAAATAAGTTCATAAGGGGCTTAGAATGAACACAGACTAGCATCATAACTTCTCTTGCTTCAGTGTTTTCAAATCCATAAGAAAATAGTGTTTTGGAGTGTATTAATCACATCCTGGGGGTGAGGGGGTGAAATGCTGTGCTCTTGTCAGATGTGCTGCTTTGTGCAGGCAATGTTTTAAATCTGTTAGAAATGCTGAAAAGAGATTAATGCTGCATTTCAGGTGTAGGGAAACACCTATAGCTGTCCTATTTTGCATCTTCTTAGAGTTTAGCAGGAAGGCCTGGAGCTACTGAGTGTATTCCTTTTTACAAGAAATTCAGCATTTTTAAAGGGGAAACAAAATATCCGTAGGGGGCTTCAATGTTCAGATTATCTCCCCAGACAAAACAGGCATAGCTGATTGACTATCATATATTCTGGGGATATTCCTAAGGTTTCGTTCCAGATGCAGATGTCCCTCTAACAGGACTTTTATTTTCTCTAATATTCTCTTTGACTGTATAAAAATGTTTGTAATTTTTGGAAAATATTTAATCTGTAAGAGAAAAAACACCTAGATGTTTTACAAGTGAATTTAGTGCTGCCTGATATGCTTGACTGACAGCCCTAAAGACAGAATGCTCCATTTGGTGTCCCAGAACAGGCACATCATAGAGTAACCATGTGCCAGAACTGTTAAAAATTCAGAGTGAAAATTCAGTCTCTTGCTGTATTCATGGTGGTGCCATGTATTCCATCTGTTCTGCCAGTGCAGGCAGTAGAGCACACATCTCTCCTGTGATACAGTGACTTTATTAAGGCAGAGCTCTGTCTGCATGTAAAATATGATTACATAAACAATTCATATAGTCTGGGTCTCAGATTTCTGCCAAGCACTCCCTGCAGCTGGTTACTATAGAAACAGGCAAAGGAGGCTGGTTTAAATTTGTTACTTCCCTGTGTGTGTGGCTCTCTATTTTCTTGTATTGTGCTTCAGACGGGAAATACGCCAGTGTAATGTCCCTACACAAACAGTGTAAAGCCCATGTAAGGCAATCCCTTGGGAAGTACAGCACTTCTCCCTGGTGGAAATCACTTGTTTGTGGGAGTGCTCTGCCCGAGTCCTCTCAGTTTCCTCAGTCATTTTTGTGTGTAAGACTATTGTCAGAAGCACTGGTGCTGCATTTGTGCTCTTTCCCCTTGGAACACATCTATTAGTTGTTGTTTTTTTGTTTTTTTTTTTAAACAAACAAAAAACCTTGCACTAAATCAAGGTGAACAGACCAGGAAAAATGGGTGGACATGAAAAGTGCCTGTAAAGCTCGACAGTTTCATATATCAGAACACAATTAGGGCTTTCAAATGAGGGCACAGGAGAAAGCCACAGCAGCTTCCTTGACTGGAACAGTACAGCCAGAGGGGAAGGCCATGAGTAAAGGGTAGGGTGAGTGCCAGTGGAGAAAAAGGATGAACATGGGTGAAGGAGAATTGTGCTTTTACATGGACATGCCTGCTTCCTTGGGAAATATGCAGCTGCCCAAAAACCCCAGTTCACAGGAAGGGAAGGAACTTCACAAGTGACTTGGCAAAGCTGCTGTGGGCTGTCCACCAAAGCAGTGGTGATTTTGGACAGGTAAATAGGTCAGTCTTTGTAGCCTGAACAGCTCCTATAAAATAGAGAGTGCACAGTGAGTGCAGGTGTCCTTGCCTGCAGGGCAGCTTGGCACAGGCTGAAAGCAGCCACATCCCTGTGGCCCAGGGACCTCATGGCTCTATCTGGGAAAGGATTTCTGTAACTGACCCAGCCATACCTTCTTTATTCTATGTGATTCTGCTCCTCACCTGCTAGAAGTGAAAAAACCCTGACAGACACTGCCAAAAATGATAATTCATTTAGATATCTCACCTGCATACAATGCAATGCAAAGTAGTTCAGTTGTGTAATTAAAAGCTATGTTTACTGTACATCAAGTCATATCTGATCTTTCTGATATGTCAAGATTCTGTGGAAAGTTTCAATTTCTTGCCATCTCTAGCAAGTCCCTCCTGTATGTACAACAGGGAGTGCATGCTGCAGAAGCCTTGAGGTCTGTATGGTCTTACCTTAACTTTCTCCTTCATTTAATCATAGTATTTCATCACAGTACATTAGATTGATCTAAAATTATTACAGCTATCTGGTTAGAAAAAAATTCATAATGGAAGTACAGAATGCTAACCCAAAGAAGATTATTCTGCAGTATTTGTGCTCCAGCAGATGTTTCTCTTCGATAAGTGCTGCAATCAGTGCAAAGAATAGGGAGTTATATGGCTTTCATGCTGAAATGTGCATGGAAAGCTTTTCCATTTGATTTTAAAAAAAAAGAGGTTTGTGGGGTTAAAAAAAATCCAGCTCTACCCTGTGATTCAGAAGACTGGCAGGTGAAAGCTGCCTCCTGATGACCTTACTCATTCAGAAAATGAACAGGAGTAATTTTCTTCTTTAATAGAAAATCTCACACGTGTCTAAAACTCATCTTGTGATTATGCTAAATTAGCAATACTTACATGAACAGTTCCTTTGTTGAGGAGACAGGGTGCACGAATGTGCAGGAGCTCAGGAGCAGAGCTGCAGGAGCAGGGGGAGCCTGGCAGAGGCTGTGCAGCAGCCGTGGCACAGCTCCGTGGCACTGCTCTGCAGCAACTCACTCAACAGTCCCCACAGCACTTATTTTCTGTGCAGGAATCAATGTACATAACAAAACCACTCATCTGGGCCTCTGGATGTTGCTTACCATCTCCATTCCAGATCATCCATTTGGTTTTGTTTTGGTGGGTTGTTTCGACCAAGCTGGACAGAGAAAATTTTCCTGTTTTCTGTCAAATTGCGGAGAAAAGTTCTGTACAGAATCTTGAGGTATTACTGTTACTCTTTAGCCATACTGACAGTAAACCAATTATTCCTTCTTTAGTTTCTATCCTCTGGACAGTTTGCAGTTTTGAGCAAGTATTTTGCTTCTTATCATGTCTTTATTTGGGTTTTCTAGCAGACTCCTGTGAAGAATTCTGTCACAGGCCTTTTGTGAGCCTGAACAGGTTTTTGTGTGGTTCCTCTGATAAAGTTCACATGCCTGATGGTGGCCTGCAGGGAGCATGGCTTGTGTCTGTCAGAAATTGTCATCCTAATTTTGGAAACCATTTTATTGGAAGCTAGACAAGTTTGAAAAAATGTTTCCTTCCAGTTCAAGATGAGCAGGTACTGTATCACTGGTGTATGGCTGTCCTGGTTGTGCTCTCATACTGATACGAGTCCAGGTAAATTCAACCATGGCATTTATTTTGATACATTATCAACTCTGTACCAGTCAAACTCAATAACTGTGTTTCTGCAGAAACAGTCATCAAAGGTTCTTTTTCTTAAAGTGGTGGTTGCAAAACAATTTTTAAGACATACCTTTGTTAGTTCTAAAAGCTAATAGACTTCCTCAGATACTGAGGCATAGAAAGAATATATAAATAATATATATTATATACTAGTGTATATAATATATACTGAAGTACATAAATAATGAAATTATTTGGGAGTGAATATCTTTCCCAAAACTGGGCCAAATCTTCATGTAGAAATTGGATTGTAGATAAATAAGTGCATTTTTTAAGGAAGCATTGACAGACATTCCACTGCTTAGTTGTGCTTGAATAACCCTTCTGTTTTGTTTTTGTAATTCCTGAGGATTCGTGTCTGGGAACATTAAGAACTAAACCTGCTCCTTTTCCCTTAGCCTTGGGTTCATTCATGCCTTTCATGTTTCTATCCAGGAATGTCTTTGGAGGGTTTAAATAGCTGTAGCCTAAGCTCTGTGAGTCACTGGAGGAGAAATGGAGATGAGCAAACGAATACTTAAAAAAACTTGTAAGAGCAAGGATTTTTAAATTGCATAAATTTCACAGGCATTGATTGCTGTGCTTTCAGCAGCTACTGAGATAGTCATCAACCTGTTCTGTCAGGACTAATCACAATGGAACAAGGTTGCTGTTTATTTCACTTACAGTATCCTAGGAGTCCATCCTTTGCATCCATCTGCTTTTTATGGGCACGGTTTTTCTTAAAGAAGACTTTTTGTTTTTTATATAGTAAGTTGTACAAATTTGATTCATCTGCCTCCTTGTGCTGGAAATTTTTTCCTTGACCATGACTTTTCATCAAAACAGAATAAAACCCTTTTCCAAAATTAAGGAATGTATTTTTGAAAGTCCTGTGGTTTAATAATCTATGTGTGCTCACACTTTGGTGGGTTTTTTTTTGTTTGGTTTTTTTTTTTAGAATGAAGTGAAAAATGTGCTCTAATATGAGAGTTTGTCATTCTCACATGACACATCTCTTTCATTTTATGTGTTTGGATAAGAAATTTCAAATTTATTGCTCTGTGTTCAGCCAGGTTTTTCAGTAGATACAACTGTGGTCATTCTTAGGCAGAAGGACACCCAAGGATTACTTTGTGCTGTAGTTTGAACTACAATTCAGTGAGACAGCACACATGAAATGTATGAGAGAGACTAAAAACTGCATGTCTTTTAGCACAGAAGTATTTTTAGTTGCTAATTTTTATTATATTGTCAAACAGCACAATGCATTAAATGGTAACAGTGATACATGGTGATGCCACTGGTAGTGTTTAATATGAGGTTCTTCTTGCACTGGATACTTAAAGCCTCTTTCTGTGGACAGTTAATCTGCATTAGCTGTGCTTAAGAAAAGAGGATCAGTCAAAGAACTGTCTATTTTAATTGTAATCAATTTAGGAAAGCTTAGAGCACCATATGGGGGAGAGCTCCATCATAATTTGAGCTGCAGATGTACAAAGGAAACAAAGCTAACACCAAAAAATCAGAGAGAACTGACCTTTTCTGCAGAAGGATATAAAATAAACATGATTTAGAATGAACAGCCTTGGGTTAGAGCTCTGATATCCAGCCAGGCATAACACATAACCAGGAGATTTATGGGAGGGCTGACACTGCCCAGTGTCTCTCTTGCACATTTGGGTCCTTCAGGACAGTGACAGTACAAACATTCCCAGCCCTGGAGCTGCTGTGGTTTGGCTCCAGCCATTGAGAGCAGCTGCACCCCTCTCTGGATAGGCTCTGGAATGTGCCAGTGATGGCACAGGAGGAATTTGTGCCACTGTGACACCACAGAGAGCAGGTTACAGTGGCACAAATTCCTTCTCAGCCTCCTACTGCCTTGGACTCCTGGAAGCTGCTTTCCCTTTCCTTGACAGAGATACACGTGTGCATCATCATCATCAGCATCATGCTGGTTTATGCTGCCAGGTGGGTCTGTGCTCCTTCAAGGTGTGCTGTGGGAAAGAGAAAACACTTTGATTCTCTCTCCCCTGTTCCAAATTCTGATTCCTGGGCTCCACTGCACCTCCAGTTCCTGGCCCAGCACCAGCAACTCTCCCAGTTACAAACATTTTGGCAGCTGCTCTTTCCAGGTGAGAACTGTAAGGATGCTGGATAAGGCAGCAGCTCAGTGCCAGGTTGGTGAAATGGTTTTGCACATGCATTTTCTGTGCCTTGTGAAACCACCTCAGTCCTGGTAAACAGAAATACACAGTCTGACCCACTGGTTATAAGTTTGAACTGGAGGAACCTTTTATTTTTTTTTAATGTAACACACTCCAATGCAGCAGGTAATTTCTATTTGTCTTACGTATTTTTGTGTCCAGGCTACTCTGTTATTACCTTTTACTTATACTATTTTTCTTACTGCTGAACATAACCATGAGCCTCTGTTAAAGGTACTACAACCATTTTCTTCAGTTAGCAAAGGACATAATTGTCTCGAGTAAGATTTAAGCTTGTTCTTTAAAGCTTAAGTGTTCTCCTAAAGTGCAGTCTGCCTGATAGCAATCAGAAATGGATATTCATTCCATCGATTCACTACCTTCAGAAGAATGAGCTTTCTCTCATTTCAGAGGAAGACTATTTATGAAGCAATTTAATAAAAGATATAGATAAAGAGCAAAGCCATAAAGCTGGGATTTCTTCAGTTACTTTGGTAAAGCCGCCAACATTATATTCTTTTTATTTTAACTGATCTAAAACATTTCCTTCTGTACTAGTGTAAAAAATGCACATACCACTCAGTCAGGAATCTTTGGAGAGTTCCTCCAGCTGTAGCAATGCTGTTCTTCTTCACTTAAGCTCTGAAAAAACAGGATTTATTTGTGCTAACAAAGTGTTTGCCAAATCTATGCACTGTGTCATTGAAACTTTCCCACTTGTTTAAATGCTATTAATAGTTCCAGAATTCTAGATCTGCATTTTTTGTATTTTTTTTCTTTTTTTGTGTTTTATAATATTTGATTGCTTCCTTCAGTTAAAGTCAACCCAGTCTCTTCTTGTTGCCTTTGATGGCACTCCTCTTGTTAATCAGGACACTCAGCTGGAAATACCACCCACATGCACTGGGCATATGGAAAGCTTTCCTACAATTTCTAAGAACCATAAAGCACCCGTTTAAAAAGCCACTGATGTCTGAAGGTCCATCTCTTGATTTCCAAGTGCTTAAGATTTCAGTTGCCTGTGGCTGGTGTTGTCTCTGTACCAGCAGATGTGGCTTAGCTTCTTTTACATGTGGTTTTCTGCACTTTGGGCAGTTTAACACTCCAGCAGCATGACAGAGTAGAGTGAAGAGGCAGTGAAAGTTACATATGTATTTGAAACAAATCAGAAAGCAAACATCTTTAGAAAACATGCTTGGATTTGAAATGAAATGCTCCTCAAATACCAGCACACACTTCAAGCTTTCTAATTGCTGCCAAAGTGCAATCTGTCACAGTACATGTATTACAATATCTACTGCAAATATATTGAGAGAAAGATGAGATGCTGAAACAGAATTAGAGAATTATTCTTGTACTATTAATGTGTTGGGTCAAGTGTTGCTATGGCAAATTCACCTTGGTATCACTTCTCCACCTAGAAGGAATATATAACCAACAGCTCATAGATTGTTTGGGGGGGAGTAAGAGGGAATTTTCTTCATGAGCAGAATGGGTTGAAAAGAATGGAACTGCAGGTGTGATCATATATTAGAAATTCCTCTGTTTTTGTGCACCAGTCAAAGATAACCTGAAATTATTAAGGATAGTCATATACACAGAAGGGGGAGGTCAGAAAGGGATGCAGGAATGTTTATACACTGGAGACCTCTTGCATTTATGGTTCACTAGAAATTACCACAGGAGGAGAGAGGAGTAGCTGTAAGGAAGGTGTGGGTTTATAGAAACAGTTCAGCTCCAGCAAGAAGAGATGCTGCTGTGATCCAGGCCTGTCCACACAACTGCTGCCAAAGATGGCAGACTGCAGAAGATGGCAGATGACCTCATCTGGCTTCCCCTTCCATGCAGGTATGCTGAGCCAGACTGCACCTGAGAAAATGTTTTCAGAGAAGAAGTAGTGTACTTTGTTTGTGCTGCTTCCTTTTGGGGTACTGCGTTCTGTCATAGTCCTGGAAAGCAGGCTGGAGGCAGGTCCCACAGGGACAGCAGACATAAGGCAGACATAAGGCAGGTCCCACCAGGCTGGCTTTGCCACGGGGTAGGCTCCCTGATGCCCTCCTGATGCCAAGGGGAAAGCATTTACCTTTGTCAGTTCAGTTGTCTGACAGCTGTTAAGAAGCTGTGTATGCAGCCAGCCAGTTTATGTGACTTTGGTTAAGAGCCTTCACTGCATCTCAGTCAGATTAATAAGATGCTCAGGGTATTGTTTATGAACAATTCCCCTTTCCATGATGTTTCACTTTGCAGTGTAGACCCACTGGTATAAAGTCAATAATTCTGATGTGACTGTGCAGGTGACAAAGGCAGCAGCTCCTCAGAGCGGGGGGCCTGTGCAAAGGCTGTGTTGTGCTGCTGAATGTGGGGAGCAAAGCCCCCAGGAGATTTGTCCCAGGCAGGGTGAGGTGACACAGCCCCTGCGCTGCCGGGCTGCGGGCACAGCTGGCACACCCTGGGAGCTGGGGGGAAATCCCAAAGCATCCCTCATGGTCTGGGGTCACCAGGCACGGGGTCCTGCTCTCAGCAGACATCCCAACAGGTCAGTGCTGCCACGGAGAACAAACTGAGTGGAGCTTCTGGATCCCAGCTGTGAGGGAACAGCAGTGCTGCTCCAGCCCCACCCAGGGCACGGAGCTCCTGTATCCCAGCCCTGAGGACACACCTGAGCCATCCCAGCCTCACCCAGGGCAACGAGCTCCTCACACAGGGCTCCTCCCCTCAGGTGGGGCGGTCACCCCATGGCAAAAAGAACTCCCTCATTTTCTGTTTCTGTTTTTATATATCTTTTTTTTCTATGAAATGGTTGTCTCAGAGGTCACCTGAGGGCACTCCAGTGGCACTGGTTATTCAGCTGGTGTCTAGAGTTAGCAGATTTTATCTGCATGAAAAATTCCCTAAATTGCCAGAGGCTTTTTTTGTGTTTTTCAACAAATGTAAATAAATTACCACAGCATCATGAGAAAGAAATAGATCCTCTGGTATAAAGCTGTCCTAATTGAGAGGTCTGTGTTGGAATTATGGGAGCAGCAGCATTTACTTTTGGGCTTAAATAAGGTAATTAAGAAGGATGTGTGTGTGATAATGCGGTTGGTAGTCACAGAAGTGAGTTGGAAGCTAAGGATTGTTTATTTCTTGTCTGTAGAATTTTGTAATCAGCTTTGACTACTTATACTAGTGAACCCTAAGCTAAAATGAAGCTTTCCCCCTACTTTTTCTGTAACTATTAAGCTTCTCTTCTGAGGTGCCTTTGAAACATTCAAATGAATGCAGCAGCAGTTTGGTGCATAGCCAGCATGTTTTGGTGTTCCTTGGAAGTTGTTTTCCATGGCTTCTGGACACTGGCTTGTGATGTTTCCAGAAAAGGAAAGATATTTGAAGAAGTGACTCCAGTGTGCTGTAGTGCTGCTGACACAGCTCAGAGGTTAACTGAAGATGCACAAATCCCCCTCACCAGTAGCTTCCATTTCTTCACATAACACTTTAAGCTAGAGAGCTGTTCCATAGCCTGCTGCCATTAGTGAAAGTACATTAAACACGGGGAGCTACACCTCCCTGCAAGTATAAAACATGCAAATATAAAAATGCAAAGTTTCTGCAAAACATTTTACAAATCAGGTTGAGAGGCTGAGAAAAATGCAGTGATTCCTGAGCAGTCGGGCCATTTATCTTTCACCTTTTCAGACTCTTTTATTTATTAGGGAATTTCCAGTTGAGACTGTGAGTTTTTTTCGGTATCCAAGTGTAAACTTCTATATCTTTTATAGCTCAATATTATATAAATGTGTAGCTGCTGCAGTTAACAATCATTCCAATAAATACTGCTCTTAGAATTATTCAATGAAATGAACTCACAATATTGCTAATTTTCCTAGCTGGGATAAACCTGCAGTTCAGGTTAAGTATTTTCCCAAAGATGAACATTGTAGTGTTAATCTTATTTTGTAAAAAGATAGTTTAGTATCTATTCATAGTTTAGTGTCTATTATTTTATGTGTTTGGTAAATAATACCCTTTTATGACTAAATTATGTTCCTATTTTTATAAACAGATTTACCATAGCAATGGATATTTCCCATACGACATCTATGAATATATTTTGTGATTGGTATAGCAAATAATTATTTGGCCGGTGTTAGGGCTCTGTTGGGAGCTGAGGTTTGAGCCGCAGAACCACTAGAAGGCACTCTGGTATAAAACTTCCCTTCAGCTGCCTACAAACCGCGCTGTGAGGACACGAAACATAAACAAACAGGGCCGGCTTTAGGCGATTTCTCTCTGGAGTTGCGCTGGCTGTGACCGGAGGTGATGGCCTCCGGAAGGTCGGTGCTCGGCTGCCCCGGGCTGCGGCTCGCTGTCGGCGGGAGAGCGCGGGCAGGGACCACGGGCGGGCGGCGCCGGGACACGGGAGGCTGTGAGCGCCGCCCCGGGAAGCGAACACGAGCGGCCCTCCCCCGAGCGGCTCGGGAAGGAATTTCCTCGGAGACAAGTGGAAAAAAACCTGTTTATTCAACAGGCAAAGCACTGCCTGGGACAAAAATGAACAATACCAGACAACACAACCTCTCGCCGCTCTGAAGAGATGACAGGTTCAGAAAGTCTCCGTCCTGTGCGTGGTGGCTCGGCTCAGTGTGCGATCTGTGCCTCCGGCGCTGCAGAATGCCGCTGCCTGGCCCGGCCCCGGTGGGCCCCAGGTGCGAGCTCCCGGTGCTCCCCCTCTGGGTCCCCNTCTTTTATACATTTCAGTGTCGTACATTGGGTTAAACACCCCAGACTTCTGGAATTCAATATTGGAACAATTTCAGTCTCAGTATTTTTGAAAGGTGTTCTCTGAAATCATACACAGCACTTTTGATACTTGCCAGTACTACTGAAAAGATATGCAGGGATATATATCCTGATCAGAAAAGGCAGCTATGTGGGGAGGAATCACCTAACTAGTGAAATTCAGTATATGTCAGCGTGAAAATTGATAGTCATTTTAGTCATACACGTTGAATGTCAAATTCTGAAACATCAGAAAAGTTTTCAATCTTATTTAAATATTATATTATTTTGAATAATACGCTTATTCTCCCTTTTGTTAAAAGTTTGCATTTTGACAAAGAAAACACAGAATTAGCAAAATGTAAAGAATTTACTAGATTGTAGCAGAAAATCAGGAGATCTTGAGCTATTTGTGCCTTTCATCAGTCCTGATTTTCTTCTTTTTCCTCATATGTGATCTTTTCTGAGGATTATTTTTTTCCTTCCCCTACACCCTCACCTTCCCCTTCCTGAGTCTCATTAAAGCCCTGTCTGGGAGGACAGAGGGAAAAATCTCTTCCAAGAGATTTACTACTTACATTACTTTTTCTTACTACTTCTACTAAGTGTCTGAATCATGATTAGTTGTTGAGGCTGGACCATTGGTCCCTCTGAGGTTATCCTTTCCTAGACCTATGTTAAGAGCTAAACCTCACTGCTGTCAATTTCAATTACATAATTTTTCATATTAGGAGTCTTCAAAAATGTTAATTCTATGCTAATTTTTTTTTTTTTATTTCATGCAGACTAGTTTTAGAAAAAGTTAGTATCTCTCCTCTGGAGGAATATGTCACATTTCATTGCTTTTTGACATAAATTTTTCTGAGTTGTAGGAAAAGAAATTTGCAAAGATATACCATAAGGTGCTCTTTATATAAGTGGATCGAGAAAGGCAGNCTGTAGTGACACAGTCCAGCAGACGAAGCGATGAAACTCATATCTGTGTTTTGGAAACAACCGCCTCAGACATGCCACGCTTCCCCTTCCCCCCTTCACCCTCAGAGCCAGCCTTAAAGGTACAAAACTTATTTCTGGGCTAAACAGGCGAATGGGGATACAACTGAACATCACAAAGTCACCCCAGGACAGAGGGGAGTGTCTCACGGGCAGTGTTCTCCCGGTGTGTCCCAAACACACTCCTGGCCCTGCTGCCAGCCGGGCCCCCCCTTTCCCTTTCCCCTTTCCCCTTTCCC
>VXBQ01000051.1:151878-162030 GCA_013400175.1 Phainopepla nitens
TGAGGCTGGACCATTGGTCCCTCTGAGGTTATCCTTTCCTAGACCTATGTTAAGAGCTAAACCTCACTGCTGTCAATTTCAATTACATAATTTTTCATATTAGGAGTCTTCAAAAATGTTAATTCTATGCTAATTTTTTTTTTTTATTTCATGCAGACTAGTTTTAGAAAAAGTTAGTATCTCTTCTCTGGAGGAATATGTCACATTTCATTGCTTTTTGACATAAATTTTTCTGAGTTGTAGGAAAAGAAATTTGCAAAGATATACCATAAGGTGCTCTTTATATAAGTGGATCGAGAAAGGCAGATCTCTCTGTATGATCATCAATTAATTACACATAATACCAGTTTATGTAATCTGGTTCCAAATACATTATCCACAACCAATTCTGTTTCTGTAATTTCCATTTAATTCTTAGGAGCACTTAGTGAAATCAGTGCTTTTGTGGAAATGTAGGACTGTTCAGAATGTACTAACATTTCAAATTAAAACCTCACAGGCTGTGCTTTTTTCCCAAAAATCCAAAGTGCAGTAAATGGTTGCCATTAAATCCAAAGAATAAAACAGTTTAGTCTTTGACAACAGAGTAAAAAAAATGCTTTTATGCCAGTGAGAAGAATCCAAGTGGTGAAATTCTTGGGAAACTCTTTACTAGCTTTTCTTTTCATTCAGTGATTGAGGGCAGGCTGCTGAGCACCTGCTGCAGCCTGGCACTCTGGCATTTGATGGATTTCCAGCATAAGAGCAGCCAGAGAGCCGAGGTGACTTTGTCAAGTCAGCTCGCTGGATGGGGCCTTGTCCCTGCAAGTCTGGGCTTTGTTCAAGATGATACTTTCTTGCCCTAAGAACGAGTGAATTCTGCCTGGGAGGGGTGGTGGTTCTGCCATTTAGTGCAGAGAGGTAAATCTTTAAACCTTTCGTTATTTGTGGCTAAATCATATCTAGAGGAATGCTACACATGGTGGTTTTTTTTTTTTTTTAATCACTCAAACCTGTTGATTTTCAGGAATTTGTATGTCAGCTGAGACCGTCACCTGAAGACTGTTCACATTTTTCTAAAACGATCAAGATTCTAGCAATACTCCAGGACTTTTCAGCCAAGCAGATGTGAAGGTGTTTTGCCTGCCCTGAAACTCTGGAACTCTGCCTCCCACTTCCTCAAAGAGAAAGGTAGGAATTGTTGCCTTCTGCTACTGGTAGCAAATGATGGGGATATCTTCAGATTAAAAGGAAACAATTTAGGCCTGTACTTTGCATTTTCTTTTTTCCTTTTTCATCTCTTCCACCTCTTCACTTCATGTATGCTGCAGAAGCAGCAAGTTCTAAGTTGCTTTAGGAATATGATACTATTTTTTTTTGTTTAGATTTTTACCTCCAAATTTAAGCAAAAAAAAATTTATTTTCTTCCAATTCCCAAATTACTACTTTCCATAAGGAATTTTTCAGCCATTCAAAATAATGTAAGATTTTGAGACTTAATCCTTTTCAGCCATGCTTATTTCTGATCAGTAACTTGAAACAGCAAAGAATCTTTCTGCTGCCTCCTAAACCTGTTGTGTTTGTGTGCTCTGCCAGCCAGAGGAGCAGATATTTGCTAAGCCTTTCTGGGCAGTAAGAGCTGCAGTCCTGTTAAGCCTCAAAGCCAGACCATGCAATCTCCTTGATTTGCCACTTGTTCAAGCATAACCATCCTGCTGCTCTGGCAGTTTATACTCCACCTCTTGAGAGGTGCATGCTGGCTGATACCTAGAAATAAATGTACCAGGTCTCTACTTATAGTGCAGCTGGCATTAATGAAAAATACCTGGGCTTTCAGCTTCTAGAAAATTGGATCTTTATACAAAATGCACTGGTATTATTAAAATTTGAGCCTGAAAGTCTTAATCTCTCTGGCCCATAGTTACAAGGACACTGAAGTGTGATGTTTTAGAAGGAATGCTCCTAGTCTGTAAATTTAGAAATGTTTTTCTTTCATGGAACAGTTCTGCCTAGTGTAACTATATAAAATAATAGATATAAATACTATCACTGTCATGTAGTAATTTGCATAAATATTCTTTGAATCTTGCTGTATCTAATTTTGTGTGCAAAGCTCCAACTAAAGGTTCTGGTAAAAACCCTTGGGCTTACCCTGCTACAAAATTAGCCTAAATCCTGGCTCTTACTATGGCTTTGCACAATTCCCTGATGTCTTTAGGACAACCTAATCTTTCCCATCTCCTGTAAGTATCATACCACAAGTGTTTCTGCTGTTGCTTTTTGAGTGTTTTTCTGACACCAGGAAAAAACCCAAACCACTCTTAAAAAGTAATACTCTTGTTGCAGTTAAAATGTTGGGAGGGAATATAACAATCTTTCAATTCTGAAGACAAAGCTTTGAGTTACTGTGATTAAGGTAAGGACACAATCTTTTTATAAATCAGTGTGCTCTTAAATTTTGTAATGGATGCTGATATATGATGAGTAACTGGAAGTAAGAATACACATTTGCTTCTATTCATTGTTTCTGTGAAGTAATGATCAAACACATTTTTCTACTTTTTCTTAGGTTAGGCCAGACGTTTTTTCCTCAAACTTTTTTATCTTTAGAGGGATACTGCATGATCTTCAGCATAATACAGTGATGACAGAGACTTATTTATTATATATCTAGTAATTTTTATTCATACCTACTGGCTGTCATGGACAATCTGAAATGTGAATGCATAGTAAAAAGTGATATTTTTATAAGCACAGGCTGCTGATATTGCCAGACTTCATGGTGACCAGATGCAAGCCCTGCTTTCATTCTTTCCATTCTCTTTTGTCATAGTTCTTATTTTTTAAGTTAATGATTATTTTATTTTAAAAAGCTGTCTAACACAGTAGGATAACCACATTCTCTTCTTCTTTGTCCACACTTTTTTTCCCTGCTAAGAGGTCAAGCCTTGCAGAAGAAAAATTGGCACATGAAGCATGCCATTGACCTTTACACCAAACTAAACTCCCTCATGCACTTAATCTGTTATATTGATGGACAGTCATGGTTGCAAGCAGAAGATGCCCATCATTTCTTGTGTTTCCTGGCAGAGAGAATGAATCATATTGCTGGGATAATGAGCCATTTAATGACTTGTGTGTTGATTTATCAGATAGTGCTGGAGAGGCCAGTTTAAGAACAAAAGCTGTAAGTTACAGTGTTGCTGCATGTGGCCCATCGAGGCTGCTTGGCTCCCTTGCTGTGAGTTGCTGGGTTAATGCAACCATCATTAGGGTGTGAAAGCAGTGAAGTGCCTCCTTGTCACTCTAGTCTGGCATTTATTCAGAATAAGAATCTATTTTTTTTCAGGTTTTGAAATAGTTTACCGTGATAAAATTGGCATTTTTGACTTTTATAGTGAGGAAGTTTCATCCTGGACTAAAGAATGTATTAATAGTGAGCACAAACATAATAACTGATCTGGGAAACTGGCACTATACTGAGTTGGCACCTCAGTGCAAGACTGGTAAAGTTTTGTGCCCTAACTTCTGTACTTTAATAAGAAATATATCCATTTAACTAGTAAAGATGATACCAATGCCCACTGTAAGTAAGAAATGACTGCATGGAGTTCCTCATTAAGATGAGCTTTTTCATGACTTTTCTTTTACAGAGGTTTGTATTCTGTTTCTTCATTTTAAAGATAATTTTGAGCTGATCTCTGGCAAAAGCTGAGAGAAATGTAGCCTGGAGCAATGCTTCTGCTTACTCACTGTTGTAATGTGGCTTTAACCTTAACCTTTAACCTGTGGCTTTAACCTTCTTGCACAGAACACAGATCAGTGTCTTGAATTTTTCTAGTTAGTCCACAGTTCCTTAAGTGTGGCATCTCCCTGTGGTGCTAGAGTTTCCCATTAGGGACATCTCTGGTGTGAGCAGGATGGAAATGTTCCCTGTCTGCCCCTCACACCTGGTTGTGTTGCCTCTCACCCACCAGTGCTGCTCTGCTAGCCTTGTTCAGCTCATGGTAGCTTGGAGACCAGTCTTGCTGCTTAACCAGCTTCCTTCTGGATATCCCCTGTTGGATGTTCCAGTTTTTACATCATTCCTTGAGCTCAGCAGTATTTGCATCCTATAGAGATGATTTTTAATATTTTGTAGTCTCATTCTCAATTCTGAACCTGTTTTTACAGCATGGCTGTGGTCCCTAACTTTGTATCAGGTGCATCTTTGGCTAAGAAAAGTCTTTATTCCATCACCCAGGCGGTTCCCAAAATTACTGACAGGCTTTGGTGAAGCCTTCCTGGTGTGTCCTGGACAGGTAAGAATTAGTAACTGTTCTCTGAGTGAGGTTGTTCAACTGTTTTGTCTCTTGTCATGCGATCGTTTCATCTTCATCTCATTTCCAAGCTTGCTTTGGACTGTCACATGAAATACTATTAAAAAACCTGCTACAAGCAAGTTACAGCAAACCTGATATCTAGATGCTCTTGTACACTGTTACAGAGGAAAACTAAGTTTAACTTGGTTTGTTTTGGAAAAAAAAAATCAATGTTGCCTGCTATATAATTGTATTTTATCTTCAAGAGATTATTGATTGCAGTGGGGTGTTTTGTTTGCTTCACCGTTGCTGCTAATGCCTTTTTTGTTCTGTTTTGGGTTTTGAGTTTTTGTAGAGCTCAAATTAAGCTGTTTGATGATTTCCCCAAGTTCCCTTTTGGAAGATCAGTTCCTTATTTCCCATCTTTTTTCAGTGTTCTGGCACTACCTTTGTCTTCCTTGGATTCTCAGAGCTTACAACTAGATTTCTTGGCAAATGAAATATTTTAGGATGAAATCCATTTGGCCTAACCAATTTAAAACCATGGAACTAGTCCATGTACTGTAACCTTGTCTGTTCTTATTATCTGACTTTTTTCTCTGAAGGCTTCTATGAAATAAATGCTTCAGCTGAGTTTCTGAAAACATTGATCAGATTCTGTTCAGACTAAGAATTTCTACATCACAGCTGTTTCACTCTGCAGAATGTTTTGCAAGAATAGGTTAACTCTTGGCCTTTCCTCAAAACTGCTTAGCACTTCTGAATAAACTCTTGTGCTTGCCAAGGGAAGTAATTCCCTGTATTTCCTGCTGTCCTTGCACTGTTTGCCCATTGGTGAGGAGAAGTGTGCCTCCTGTGCCTCCAATCCTGAGGTGTTTTCCTGAGATTTGTCAGCTGGCTATATCTTTCTCAGAATTGTGTCAAATTGTATCACTGATGTGAGCAAATTATGCTTAGGAAGTGATAACAGTCATGATCAGACCTCTTTGAAAAGCAGGGAGAGCTTTAGGAACCAAAATGAGCTGCAGGGTTTCTTTTTTTTTTTTTCTTTTCTATTTTTTTTTTTTTAAATTTTGGCTAAAGAAAGAAGGACCTTTTAATGATTTTTTTTTAATCTAAAGGAACTTCAGTAGTTATTGCTGTGGTCCATTTAATTTACTGTAATACTTTCGGTATTTCTCAGATGATGTTTCTATACTACAGATCCCAGTGAACTTGGGGAAAAACGGAGTAAACTCAGAGGATGTAAACATAGAATATTTTCATGCTTTGATATTGACTACACTTTGCTAAATATTAGCTTTGATTGAAAAATCTCTTTTTGTGCAGAGATAGTATGTAGGCCTCCATTTCAGCAATTCTCTGCACTTGAACTGACTTCAAAATACCCCAGTATTTTGAACCAACTTCAAAATACACAGACTGCAGGATCTGTGGTCTGAAGTGTGCACACAGTTGGATGAAATCATCAGGAGTCAGGCCTGAAAGTCTGTCACTGTTCTGTCATGCAGTGTGTAATTATTTCCATGCATGTTAGATTATTACTTTTCTCCTCTTTCCCAGGATGTTCTGTTCTTTTTAGTGCCAGTTTTTACTGCCTTCCCCTCACCTTGTGACATGCTAAAATATCTGTGAATCAGATAAACCAGCAAAGAGAACCACAGAAAGGCCTGTGGTTAAATAAATAGAAATGACAGAGTAAGAGAGAGATTATTTTCCTGTCCTGATTTGGGAGCCTCTAGAGATCAGTATAAGTGAACATTTCAAATGCACTAAACACACACACCCGTGCCTAAGCTGCAGAACAAAATCAATAGGCAGCAGATGAAAATTATTGTGTTTGTTTCCATAAAAATAACTCCTGGCTGTTTCAGAGTGTCAGTGATGGCTGTTATTATCTGGCAGGTAAAACTTCTTCAGTAAAGGGGTTTTCAATGAAATTTTCTAAGAGAGAGACTTGTTTACTTGCATTTATCTCTCTGTGTGAATATGTTGATTATCAACAATTAGTTCCTGCACTCTGCCAGTGTGGCTGACCCACTCCAGCCTCTTCTGAAAATGTTTAAATCTACTTATTTATTCACCAAATGCAGTTAGGGTAATGTATAATGCTGCCAGATCTGAGCAGGGAAATTCCTCAGCTGAATTTCCTCAGCACAAATCCTGCACTGTGTAATCTCACAATTTTTTTAATAACTAATGGTTTATGTTTTCATTGTGCTGATTGTTTTGGTTTGCCTATCCCCAGTTCTTGAACTGGGAGTTAGAGGATGGCCATAGCTAATTTCCTAACTCAGCAACCTTTACCCATGTATTGGGCAGCTGTGAGTTAAGTGCAATGGTCTCTAGCAAGAATTTCCTCAAGTAGAAGCTGAAAAATAATTTGTCAAAATGAACAAGTGATAGTGATTCTGAGTAAGCCAAAAGTGATACAGTTTGGTTGTATGGAGTTACTGCCTTTATCAAGCTGACTCCCAGTTTTCACTCATCACCAGTGTTTCCTGAACTTTGAGGGAGCATTCTAAGTGAAGTGTGTTTGTTGAAGGTGAATCTTGGGTGCTTTCTTGTCATCTTTGTCAGCATTTCAGTTAACTATGCTGTCATTTCAGCAGATTTTCATTGTTTGAAAACTCCATGCTATAAATTTTCACTTAGCTCCTACTGACAAAGGATGTGGGGCTTGATTTTTTTTTTTCTGTGTGTGTGTTAAATTTGTGCTATTTACCAGAACCTGAGAGATGTGCTTTGTGCACTAAACAAAGGAATTTTGTAGAAGCTATGAGCCCGAGAGTCTAGACTAGAGTGCATACATAGAAGATTGCCTTTGGCTGTACATTAAAAACAAACAAAGAAAAGCAACCCAAGAAACAAAAAAAACCCCAATAACAACAAAAAAAGGAGGAACAACTGCCAGAATGAATTCTGTGAAAAGAAAGATCTCTTAAATTAGTAGCACAGGACTGCCTTCGAGTTACAAGGCTCTCAGAACTATGACTGTAATGGCAGTTTACATTAAAGGGATTTTAAGTTGAAGAGATAAGTAGCAGTGATGAGGGATTTTTTTTTCCAGAAGGAGAACAGAAATTTATATTAATTTTTCCTAAGTTTCAGTAAAGTACTGGATTTCCCATTTGAAAGCAAACAACATATCGCAGAGCTCAGAATTGCTATTTACTGCACAGCATATTCAAGTTGTAACACCTTTTATAGTAGCTGATAAAAGCTGTGAATATTTCATTCCATTAGAGGGGCAGAAGGGCACTTTTCCCCAAAACTCTGTTTCTTTTCAGCTGCTTTGGGTGCAGAGAACATTCTGCTGAGAATACAGATGGACTCAGCACCAGTGCCTGCATGCACAGTAGCACAAGGCATGAGCATATGCATGTTTTTCTGTTCCTTGTTCACTGTAAATAGTGTACAAAGAACATAATCCATCAGATATGGTTGCTGATTACTGTTCAGCCTGCTTGGCACAACCACACTGCACTAGATTTCTTGTCTGAGGGCAGATTAAAGGTATTAATAACAACCTGATTGCAGAGGATTTGTAGCAAGCAGCTTTGAAATCAAATGATATAAAGGGTACTGCCTATGACAAACTGTAGATGTGCTGTGAATCCCAACATGCAGCTCATAAAAAGCTGTTGAAATTCTAAAGTGGGCAGACTCCTACACAGGCAAGAGTTTGCAGCATCCAATCAGTTTAAGAACTAATGCACAAATATATTTTTCTTCAGGTTGAAAGGCTGGGTCTATTACAAGCAGTAAGGGTTTTCAGATGCAGTATTTTACAAGGTTTCAGTAATGAAATGGCTCACTTTAATCTTAACCAAAGAACTGCCAGCCTTTATAAAAACATGGTATTCCTAAAAAGTGCTCAACAGTCTAATGAGAACAGCTCCTGTTGGAGTAGTGCTGATGTTATGTTCCCAGGAATATTCACAGTGTCTTGATCTATAAAGCTCAAACTTATGAACCTACAAGTGATAAATGAGACTCACTTGCCTCTCTTCATTCTAGAAATGCATCTGAAAGCTTAACCTGCATCTCTAGCAGGTTAAACATTTTGAGGATTAAGTGGTTATGGACAATCTCTGGCATGGGCTAAAATGTATTTGGGAAGGTGTCTGCTGCTTGGAGTAAGTGTGGTACAAAAAGAATGACAGCAGGTTTGGATTTGAGAATCTAATGTAAGATGTGCTACTTTGAGACATGCTATTTCAATGGGGTACCTCAAAAATTAAAACACTTTTGGCAGGGTTAGATCAGGTTTAGCACTTCAGTCTCAGGTCAGAATCCTAGCCCTTTTAGCTTTACTTTGTGCACTTTGCTTTAATAAATGAAAATGCAGAAGTACCCTTGAAGATGCTAATTTTAACTGCAATAAATACAAGGAGAGCAGCCTATTCTTTAACTGAACCTTGTTTTTGTGCAGCTAATACTTCTTTTTTTTCAGGTCCTGAAAATATAATGCTTCTGTCAGTATTGGGATACATGCTGCACATTAATCCTGTCGGGTTTCTGGGTTTTTCTTTTTTTCTGCCCTGCTGTCTGAGTTCATCTCAGAATGACAGAGCACACAATTCACTAACCCAGCATGATTGTTTGAAAAGAGCATGTTTGAAAAGGCAGTAGCAGTGCTGTGAAACTCAGGGAGAAAGTTCTATTTAAGGGATAATGTTAAAGAATATTTTTTGTGTCAAATTTTAGAAAAAGATGGCATTTTTTTATTAAAGGTTTATTCCATCTGATGTTTAGTTTTCTGTGACACATCCAAGATGTCGAATTTTCACTACAGCCATTTGGACTTGTGCATATGGAGTAAATATTCATTATTTAGGTGACATATATTATGTGTCAGATAATTTTCCTGCATTAGTGTTATATCTTTGCCAGGGAGCCCTCACAAAGCCCCTCAAAAATGCATCAGAAAATCCCCTTGGAGTGTTATTTGTTCATGGATTCCATAATTAGGTTGTTGAAAGCTGGGACATCAATGGCACAGATTCCTGATCAGAAGTCTTCGTGGGAAGTCAGCCCTCCTGGAACGTGGGGGTGATGACAGAATTTTGGCTCACATGTAAGGGCAGCCTTGGCCCCTTGGGAATTAAATTTGGAAACCAATTGTCAGTGATTGCAGAAAGTACCCTGGTTGTGGATCACTGAACTCTCTCTAATTAATTTAAGAGACTGGCAGGCTCTAGGCTGTAGAGCTGCCTCTCACCTGGCAGCAGAAAGTAAATGCAGTTTGGTAGCTGATGTTTGGAAGTTTAGAACAACTTTAGGTGCTTAAGCAATACTGTTGTGATTTTTTTTTTGTCTGTCTACTTTGTCTTGGTTTCAAATTGTTTTCAATTTCAAGCTGTTTCTGGCTGTGAAGGCCGTGCAAGTGCAGCTGGGAAGATGCAGAATGGGTTACTCTACCCTTAGGAATGCCAGTGTTAAATTTAATACTTTGCTATAGGTCAAATGTCAGAATAGCTCCAAAAGGTACATTGCTGTTTCTGTATCAGTGCCTGTGCCTAAAATGGGCTGTGGGGTGGATCTGTCTGTGGGGTCAGGGGCAGCTGGGGGGTGCCTGGGCTCTCAGCAGCTGGCCATAAGGACTTGGTCAGTGTTCCTGGTCATTTCCATGAGTAATACTGTTTGGTTGACATCAGAAGGTTACAGATTGCATCAGGAGTTACAGGAATCTTTGATGCTTTGTGTTTGATTTTAAATGCAGAGATGTTAATGTTGGCCTTTCATTCTTGCCCTGTGATATCTATAATCATTAGAATGATAAGATCATTATAATGATATATAATAATCTATAATCATTAGAATTATTCTAATTAATAAATATAATTTATAAATAAATAAAATATAAAAA
>VXBQ01000051.1:162043-341352 GCA_013400175.1 Phainopepla nitens
GTTTCAACTGGAGTGAGTTGAATGAGAGGGAGAGGGGCTGAGTTCATATCCTGCTTCTCTGCCCTGCCCCATTTTGCTTTAAATGAATTATTTTTGTTCCAGTTCTCACTAAGTTGACTCTACCCACTAGATGATGGTGATGATGATCAGTAGCTTATCATGGGCCAGGAGTCTGAGGACTTTTGTGACTTCATTTGGGTCAGTTGCCTGTTCATTATTTAACCATTTGTAGTTGAAAAAGTGTAGATCAGCAGTAGAGAGCATATTTAATGTAAAATCCTAATCCAGCAGAACTCTAAGAAATCTGGGAAGTTGAAAAAAGCATTGCAAGCTTTAGCATCTGCTGCCTGTGCCACTTCTGAGAGAGAAATCTTACTTGCTGTGAAGTTTCAGAAGCAATTCCTCTGATTTGCATCCTACCTGCCAGTGGCAGTGCAGGCCTGGGCTGGGAAGGAATGACTGCACTCCATCAAATGTTTGTTACATGTGTCAGGCCTGAAAACAGTTAAAAAAATTTAATTTTTCAGGCCTGAAAAATTAAAAAGTGAAGTGTGGTGAATAAAATCATAATCTTTAATGTGTTTGGCTTTGTGAACAAGTAAGATCCTAAGTACTCTTTGAAAAACATAGTGAAATATTGGCTACATGAATCCTTTAGAAGTGAAATAAATATTTCAAATCCAATAAAATTAGAGAAGAGATTTTAAAAAACCTGAAATTGTTTATATACCTTTTAAATAGAGTGGATGGGTGAACAAGGAATACAACTTTCATGTAATTCAATTCTTTAAATGCCTGTTCCTTGAAAATACCCGACATAATGTAGATTAAGGTGAAGCCAATAAATGTTTTTAACTTTTCCAGATATCTAAGGATTTTTATGTCTTCTGAAACATTAACATCACCACTGGATAAATGGGCTAGGTGTTCTTTTATGTTAAGGAAAAACTGCATCATTAAAAGGAACAGACAAATTGTGGAAAATGTGTTCAATCCCCATTTTCAGTATGTTAAAGCGCTGTTGTTGCCTCAACAAAATACTGGTACTGAATTAAATGTATGTGGAAATATCGTGTTATTCAGCAGGGTGGTGTGATGTGGTAATTGAGCTGTTCTTGGTGAATGTGAATTAGCAGTGGCTGGATGTGCCATTGTATACCAGGAAGCAAATAACTTCCTTTTTCATAATTGGTTTGCTTTTGCCCTTGAAAATACGTGAGCCTTAAGGACTGAAAACTAAGGACAGAAAGAGGTATGAATACCCAGGGAACTAAGGGTAACACAGCAGCATGATGTAAAAATTTAATGAGCTTTCTTTTGACACTGTGATTTGTTTTAGCAAATTTTTCTAGGGAGCAAGGCCAGGAGCCATATGTAAATGAGCTTTTCTTGAGCTTGTGCTTGCCAGACAGCTGCAGGGAGTGTTAGGGTGATGAAATGATGCTGCACATAATGGGGTTAATGAAGATTACAAGTTACTTCCTTCGGGGAAGTGTACTCTATTCATTTTTTTCTTTTGTTTTAAGCAAGCTTATCCTGAAAGTCAGAAGTTTTAAGTGTTGAAAGTGTTGTGAAGTCTAAGTGGAGTTTAAGGCAATGCACCACAAATTGCAGGTGGCTAATTAGCTATTGTGATCTCACCTGAGTGGTTGTGCTTCTCTCTGGGTGCAGCTTTCCCTTCTGAATCTTGCAATTCAGAAGAGCTATTGAGCTTCTCTCCAGGCCTGTGCAATAGTTAAATACAACACTTGGAAAAGACACCACCAAAAACTGTCGGGCAGTTATTTAGCTGTGGAAAGAATTCTGCAAATACAGTGATTTGAGTAGATTAATAAACAGCTGTAGGAAAAAAAAAGAAACCCAACCCCAAAAACTTCTGATATGTTTGTTTACTCAGGAAAGGAGATAGGCAGACGTGAGAAAAGCTTGTTTTAGTCTTTTTAGTTGTCAGAAGCCAGTGCACTTCATGTACTTCTATCAGAGAAGATTTAAAAAGCTGTTACCTCATGAAAATGAAATTTTCTAGATACTTCTCTGTCATTCTTTGTAAAGTTAGATTTTTAGAAGAGCCACAGGCAGAAATCTTCAGTGCTTTATAGAAGTTTTAAAGGAAAACCAGGAGGCAGTGGCATATGTGTTTTTGCCACGCTGGGAGAACTGTGGCCTGGATTTTCAGTTATCCAAGTCCTTGAGTCTAGATAATTTTAAATTTTATTTAATGTATCAGGGAATGGGAAGAACTGCTTGGTTATTTTGCAGAGAAATGTGTCCCAGTCTGTTATTGTCAAATCCAGTGCTCTACTGGCTTCAGAGGTACACTATAAAAAAACTGTTCACTGTTCGTTTTCCTTTTCAGTTGTATTAAATCACTTTGGTGTAAAATTCCCTTTATTCCTACTTTTCCTATCTGATTCTCTTCTTGATAAATAAACATATTTGAAGTCAGTTATCAAGTGCTAATATTGGTGACCTTGTCTGCTCCCAGTCAAAGGAGGAAAGTTAGAACATTTGGAATAATTACTTTTCCTTTAAGTTAACAAGCTCATTATGTGTTTGGTTTTATCTTTATTAAGCAAAAATTGCAGCAGATGCTCCAAAGAGGATGCTTCTCCTACCAATATCTTTGAGGCTTTTGTTCACTTGGGGGTTTTATGCCTCATATATTGCATATTTGAAAAGATGGTGCCCAAGGAGCAAGGTTATTTTTAATGCTGTTTACAGACATTTTTATTGTGTGGAAAACATTATACTGAAATGTCCACTTAAAGCAAATCAAACAGGACTGCATATGTTTGCCTTTTGCAGCTTGTTTTAATGATCTTAAATTATTTTCTAAGGCATTTCTTAAAAATCCCTTAGTGCTGTGCTCATGTACGTGGTTTTGGGAAGCAGATGACATAGGCTGTAGTACTTAATAAGCTGAAGCAGAGCCAGGATGAAGAGAGAATATGTTTGTTTAGCTTTAAATGAGGCACAGTCCATTAAATGGCTTAGCACAGTGACAGGATAGACAAACATACATCCTGTATAGTCAGTGGCCTCAGAACAAGAGCAGTTAGCAATGCCTAAATGAAACAAGAGAACAACCTTGACTCAACCTTTGTTGTTCCAGATAGGGAATACTTCTAATCATTCCTGACAAAGACTAGCAGAATGGTTTACTTCTAAAACAGAGACATGTTCTGAGGCACTCAGTGCATAACCTCACGAGCTGTATCACAAAAGAGAGGGGAAAACTTCAAGCACATAAACTCTGCCTCCCAAGCTGTGTTTACTGGAAGGGTGCATTCCCCTCTGGATAGAGGCCTGAGCTCAAGACTCAGATACAATTAGAAGAAGAGGTGAATAACCAATTAATTCCAAGAACAAAGTAAGTTACTGCACGAGTGCCAAGGTATCTCTTTTTCTAAAGTTGCCAGCAAAGAGCTCTTTCTCTTGCTCTGCCCCTCTGCTGAGGCCTTGCTGGTAAAAGAAATCTGTGCAGTGTGCTTGGCAGTAGGTGTGTGCTGGGCTCTGGCGTGGTCACCCGAGGCACTCACACTGCTACCACAGCTTAGAACTTCAAAGTTTGGGGCAAAGGACTGACAGGAGCCTCACCAAGTTCAGCAAAGGCAGGTGCAAAGTCCTGCGTAGGGGCGGTATAGCTCCATTTATGGGACAGCCTGGCAGCTGGCAAGCCGCTCTGCCAAAGCCCACCTGGAGCTCCTGGTGGCTGGAGAATGGAACCTGAATCAGCAATACACCCTTGCAGCAAAAAAGGGCCAACAGCATCCTGGGGTGAGTTTGGAAGAGCTGACAGCAGGTTGAAGGATGTGATAATTGGGATGTCTAAACAAGGTTTTATTCCTAAGACTCCTTAGTTTCATTCTGTCTTCTATTCCAGCCTGTTTCATTTGCAAATCTGTGCTTTTCTGCTGCCGTGAGCCATGTTTTCTCTGTTCTGCCCTCTCAGCCTATGCTTTTCATTTCATTTTTCTCTTATCTGCTTTTCTGCTCCATTTCATAATTTACCTTGTTCATCCTTATCATAACTCAAATTTAGCTCTTGGCAGCAGAAGTATTCTGACCCTTTCTTTCAACTGGCTTATCCAATGGGTTGTTATTGTTTCTGTTAGAGAGGTTGAGTATTTCTAATACAGTTCAGTTGATTGATTAAAAAAAAAAAATCACAGAAACAGGTTCCTTTGAGCATAGCAGGAATTAAACTGATTATGATGCCAGGCCTTTACTCAGGAAAAAAAAATGTGCCTTTCTTGGGTGCTAAAAGTGCTTGTTCAAGTTGCCTCTTTTTTTTCTTTGCTACTTCTTTGTTGCCTGTTCAGCAGAAAGGCACACTTCCACAAATGCTATCTGCTGAAATATTACCCACTGTTAGCTGTGGATGTATCTCTGTGTGGTCATCCATGTCTGTGTTGCTAGTTTAGTGTTACTCTTCCTTTATAAAAGTATATATCGTAATGTCTAGACGTTGGAATAATTTTAGGGAATAGTCTGTGATGCATAAATATTTAGTCATTCTCCAATGAGAATCCATGCAGGATATCTTTCTGTGAATGTGAGGGAAAGAAATTTCTAACTGGCACATGCAACTATTTCAGAATGTCAATTGAATGTTATTATGCCAGACTAGGCAGGAAGGATAAGAAATATTATGTACTGGGACTGTTATCTCTTGGTGTATTTGTACAAAGATGATATATTTTGTATTATGAAATGCAAAAATTAGTCCCAAGAAATCTTCTACTTTATCAAATTAAAGTTTATTGCTGTCTTCTAGTTTGACAGAACACAGTAATATGTTTTATTATATGTACTTGTAATCCTTTGATTGAAGGAAACCTTTATTCCAAACTCATACTTCTTAATGTCATGTGAAGATGATTTTGGTTCGAGTACATTATTATTTTGTGCTGTTGGCTTTTGTCTCTGTTGCTTTCCTATTGCACTGAAGACTGTTTTGTGATAAGGATTATTGATGAATGCCAGGATTTGAGAGGGGTGTTCAAAGGGGAACCTAAGACTTTTTTGAAGACAGACAGAATAATAAATAAAAGCCCATATTTTTATCTAATCTAGCTGCATTATTGATATGAGTGAATTTGGAAAGGATTCTGTGCTAGTATTGGTTTCTGTGGTGTAAATGAATGTGCATGAAATTTCGTTTTCTTACCTTTTTCATACTTTTATAAAAATCATGACCTACTCAGAGCAGCAGAGAATGTTACCCTACAGCATTACCTCATCTTCCACAAGGGTTTAGTGCATTGAACATTGCATTTACCAAACAGTATCAAAATCAAACCTTTAATTACTGTGAGGACCAGCTCTGTATTTTTTTATACATTTGTTGTGCTTATGAGGCACTTCCACCTTTGTGAGGAAAAGATTGATGGCTTTTTATACATGAGAAACTGAGGAATGTGGATGTGCTGCTGTGCACTGTTTATATCTTATAGAAAGTCTGGTGCAGACAAAATTTGAAACTTTAATCACAGCCTTGTGCCTCAGTGACTGTATTATCATTTATCTGACTTTACTGTGGGGGAAATTTACTTAACTGCCTCTGCTATTCCTGTCTTGCACTCTTTTTCTTGATATAATTCTTGATAGTTGTACATAGTTTAATGTAGTTCCCTTCACCAGTTTGTACTATCATAGAATTGATGTCATCAGTAAGTACTAAGTTTTCAAGTAGAAAATCTGTTTCTGCACTTTGCAAAAGGTGAGACAGGTAGTTTGTGGATGAGTCAAGAGAGTCTGATTAGGTGTTAGAGATATTATATGCCTCGTGGGGCTGCTCTCTGGTCCTGTACATTGTGGCTGGCAAGAGTTGAATACCAATAAACTGGAAGACAGCTCCTCACAGTCTATTTCTACCAGCTGATTCTAGAAACTAGAAGGATTTAGTGTTAATTGTTGTGTCTTGTATAGAAATTTTCATTTTAGACTACACCCTATTAAATGGTAAGGAAGACGTCTACAGATTCTTCTTTGATATATAAGAGGAAAATATGATAAATATTATTATACATAGTTTAATTTAAAGTGACTTTTAAGTATAATACATATATTTAATTTTGTTTCTAATTCTCTCAACCATTCACCCCATATTTACAAAAACCACTTCTCATTTAGGTTACCATTTAAAAACTCTGGAACACATCGAGGAAATGACCTCTCTTCACTTGAAATGCTCTAAAATTAACTTTTCACAGACTGTAAGTAGCACTCCAGAGACAGATTCTTTAATGTACTGGTTATTGCTTTCAAATTACTCTTAATTGCCTAAATTAATAATGAATTCTTTTTTCCTTTGGTTCTTATAAGGGACAAATGAATTTGAATCAGTCTCTAAAGAATTGAATCACTGGACATCTCCTGATTACTTTTTATATTCATGGTGAAATATAAAGGAAAAAAAAAGACCAGCAAGGTCACCTTCAGAGTGTTTTCTGTTTGTGAGAAAATCAAAGGAAAGGGACAAAACTCCACTTAACCATTCTCAGGAAAGAATAGAGACTGCAAAAACAGAGGAACTTATCAGCTCTGAATGGCACAAGTGTCTGCAAAGGCAGTGTGGTAGCTTCTGCCTTTTTAAATGAAAAATATATTTTTATTCACCTCAAAATATCAGTGTAATAACACTGTTGTAAAAACAGAGGCCAATATAAAAAGATTTCTGACCTGATCTGAAAACAGAGGAAGAGTAAACCTGTTTTGTGAGACCTGTTTATATCTTTTAGGAATGTTAAAGTAAAGCAGAAGTGAAATATTCCCTAGTTTTTTTCCTAGCTGGAAACTTTATCCATTAATATGAAAATCTGCATTTTGGGATGTACATGGGTTTTCTGTGCTCCATCTGGCAGCTCAGAAGAGAGACAGAAGATTAGTCAGGAACTTTATTAATCACTTGGGAATCAGCTGAGTATGTAATTAGCCCAGAACAGCTTTTTAAAATGTTGCCTATAAGGTGTGGTAAATCAATTCCAGCTCAATAAATCAGGCTTGTTTGCAAACTTGAACTTCCAAAAGTAGCACATTCGGAATGCTGATATACCAGCAATTTGATAAAAAGCTCTTTTCTGCTGGGTGCCAGTGACTTGGGTCCTTAGTGGCAGCACTCAGATTAAAAGGGAAGTGTGGGAAATGACAAGATGGGGAAATTGCAGTTTGGGCAGCCTCAAGTGCTGCTGTGAGGGAAGGGGCCATTCAGGGTCGTGCCTGGGGCCTGGGCTCTCAGGGTGCACGGATGTGCTTTCCCAGACAGTACCTGCTAGTGACAGGAACATCTGAGAGTGTCTCCTGTCCTGCTTTCATTACATCCACGGGAGTAATGGCCGTGAAACAAACGGAGCAGGTGGAATATAACCAAGTAAATAACTACAGTCATTCCCTGTAATGGTTTCTTTAAGAGGTTTTCCCTCTATTGTGTTATAGCTGCTAGTTTAACATTAATGTTAAATACTATTCTTAAACAAACCAGATGTACCTTTAATTATTAATTCAAGGAAAATTAACTAAGGTGGGAAGACTGAGTAGAATCTGGTGGCCTGTTTCAGTTTGTAAAATTTCCCATGTAAAGAAGCCTAAAATGTGTCTAAGTTGATTTTTTTTTTGTTAATACAAATGTATAATACACTGTGAAAGTGATGGTTTCAGTCTGAATTTATTGTTTTGAAGGGAATTCAGCTTCATTTCATGTGGGCTTTTCCCTGGAAGAATGCACAACTTGACATTTTAATGCTAATGTTCTCCTCATAATATCTTCTCTGGTTTCTTTTATTTTTTATTTTTTTTAAAGCCTGGCTGGCAGTTTCAGCAATCCCAATGCAGTGTATTTTTGTGAGACAGGAATGCAGTGGTTTGGTCTGTAGACTTATAATTTCCTGTTAGGAGCCATTTACTAGCCCTACTTTCAACTCATCCATGGCAGGAATACTACAGGGAATTCTGGCAAACAGCTGTTGTGGAAGTGCTCAAGGTACTCCAGCTTTGCAGCCAAGAGAAGCCTGCATTTTGCAAGGACTTGCTGAATTTATTAATCAACAAAAGTAATATTACAAGATTGTTACGTATAAAGAAGAAAGTTGCCTTTTAATTGCTTAAATTTTAACATGGTGGATTTCAGGCTATCTTGAAATGCCTGCCTAAGTGGAGGTGAAAATTCTTTGCTAGCATGGCAGAGTATTTATCACACACCCCCCAAACTTCTTCTCTTAATGTTTGGGATTTCTACAGGTAGAAGAGAAATCTTATTCTTAAAGATGATACAAATGTTTGGATGTGGCTGGGTCTTCAGTGGGGTTTCAGTGCTGTGCATGATTTTTTGTGCTTTTAATCTACATGTATGTACTGGGCTCTTTCTATGCAAGCTATGAGATGATGGAAAAGTTTTATTATTATGCATAGAAGGAAACTTCAAGGCAATAGCTGAATGTTTTCTGTTGCTGTCATATGAAACTGAGGAGATTGACAAGTATTGCATATTGCAGTACTTGGCATAGCACAGTAGGTCAGAGATAATTTCCATTCTCTTCTTCCTGTTACTTGGACTCATTGGGCCATAGTTCAAATGGCTGGCTGTGATTGGAGAGTGGAGAGCCCAAAGTGGCACTTTTCCTCTGATCATTACCACATCTGAATTCATTTCAGTATGAGGAGAGACATTTCCCAGAGAAGATTTTTGATATGCTTTAGAAGATTAATCTCACTTTCAATAGAAGTATGCGTCTGTTATCTTAAAGAAGCATGCAGCCACAGCTGGGACTCTGTGTAATACCTCAGTTTGCTTAATTGCTTAATGTTGCTTTCATAATTAAGACCTGGTAATTTGTTGCATATTGATAGTGGAGATGGACCCTGAAAAAGGCTGGCAGTTCCCTGCAGTTCTGAATCACAGAAGGGTTTGGGTTGGAAAGGACCTTAAAGCCCATCCAGTCCCAGCCCTGCCATGAGCAGTGACACCTTCCACTGTCCCAGGCTGCTCCAAGCCCCATCCAGCCTGGCCTTGGACACTTCCAGGGATGGGGCAGCCACAACTTCTCTGGGAACCTGTGCCAGGCCCTCAACAGCCTCACAGGAAAGGGTTTATTCCTAAAATCTATTTCTACCATCTTTCAGTTTGAAACCATCACCCCCTGTCCCATCAGTGAGTACTCACAGGAGGGTGTTAATCTTCTACTGTCATTGCAAAAGCACCAGAGAGCAGTGGAAAACTGCTTGGTGTGGAGTGCAGGAGTTTGACTCTTAGAACACAAGTGTAGTTTTATACTGTTCAGGAGGCAGCAGATACTTCAGAGAGCTTCATTGCTTTTCATGGTGTTTGGCAATCTTTTATAAAAAGAGGTCAGATCACCAGGAATTATAACACGATGTGTTAGAAATCTTTTCATATAGAAGTTAGGTTGTGCAAAAAATTAACTGGGAATGTTTGGGTCCAAAAGATATTCAGAATCCTAAGAACACTTTAAAGAGACCGTCAGATATTGTGGCCATGTACTTCTGGGCTAACTTTTTAGTTCCCTGAATGTCTGTCAGAAAAATAACACCTGCTGGTTTGATCAAGGGGGTCTCAGGGAGAAAAAAAATGTTTGAAGATCTCTAAAGGCCGTTCTCTGTACTCATGTAGACTGTACAAACATACCAAAGTTGACAGTAATTGTTTCTGCACTTCCTGTGCATCTCACTCACATAAATGACAATTTACCAGGAGCTCTGGGATTGATTTGAGTCAGTAACTGTTTGGGATCAAGATCTGAACTGGAACATAGTGCATCTTTTCCTTTTTTAAAAAATAGCTGTGGTAGGAGGGATTTTTAAAAAAAATACATTTAAAAACCAGCAGCATACAGGCAGCATCAACAAAGACTCTATTGGCAATTTTTCCTTTTTAACACGCTTTCTTCAAAATTACAATAATTGACACATCCATTGATTTTAACAGTCTTTTCAGCATTCTGCAGTATTGCAGAGATCCTAAAATGATACTGAAAAGATTCATCTAGGAAGGTGATTTTCAGCAGCTCTGTTGGAGAGAGCTGATTTTCCATGTACACATTTTTCCCTGTTTTGTTGCAGTTGCTCTGGACTGTGTGAACTTGTGGCATAGCTGGAAAGGACATGACAGGTGAACATGAAGAAACCCTTCTGGCATGGCATCTGTGACACACCATCCTTTGCATACTGCCCCTTACTCATCTCTGCAACTTTGAGGAATTTAGCAAGCAGCTAAATCTTAGCTAGATCTGCCCCAAGGTTTCAAATATAAGTTAGTGGGTCAAAACTGGAAAGATTTTGAGTAGGACAGTAATTTTCAGATAAATATGTGGAATGTTTCTATATATCACCATATTTTCTTTTTTTTTTCTTTTGACACTGTGTCCTATGATGTCTGTTTGGTGTGGAGTGTATTGTTATAAACTTAGGAAAATTAACTGCTTTTGTTATCTTGTAAGACGCAAAAGCCAAACACCTGTATTAGAAGGAAACATTGGACTTGCTGCAACAGGACCCTGCCAGGTCTGTTGAGCACATTGCAGGGTTTAGCAAATGGGGTCTCTGGAACAGCTGCTGCTTGTGGAAACCTCCCAATAATCACCAGCCATTCTGTGGCTCATTACCTGTTAGAGACTATTTCTGAAGGCATGTGTGCAGTATACAATATTCTCTCAGAAGCCTATCAAACAAAAAAAAGGAAATCTGATTAAAACAGTATCAGAGGAAGCCCTGCGATGTTCTGTTCTAACTTGAAATCTCGTTGGACTATAGCAAGTTGAAGGCAAGGCAAATTTTATGCTTCAGCAACTTGTAAGGGTCTCTTTGCCATTTTCAACCATAAATAATTAGTTTGTGGTGATGATACTTCAGCTTCTCTTGCAGCACAGTATTTTGAAGCAGAACAATCTGTAGGATGCAGATAAGCATTTACTGAAAGTCATTATAAGGTAATAGGAAATTGTTCAGAGACCTCCACTACAGCTGAAGTTGAAAACCAGGAGCAAAACCTACATACTAATGGTCCAATTACACTCACAACTTACACTTAATTATTATTTAATAATTTATAGCTAAGAAAGATTATATGATGGTATGTTCCACTGCTGGCTTACAGATCTGAAGTTAACTGTGTGTAAACTGGGGAGTGTGTTGTTGTTCCAAACAGGCATGGCAAGGGGCATTGTCTTCTGCTCAGTTTGGGAGCATGTTTGCTTGGGTTATTTAGGTTTATTTAAGTTAGTGACAAATGCAATACATGTTACTGATATTTTTATTTCTGCTGGCACAAGACAAGAAATTGCCTTTCTTCCTAGAAATGTTGCTAAGGTTATTTGTGTAGGCTGTTTGCTAGTTAAACACTAATGTTGTTGTTTTTCCTGTTTTAAAATGGAAGTGATTGTGGTCATAGAACAAATGGACTTATCCACTGGAGTGCAGTGAGTGAAATAAAAGGAATCAGAAAACTTTTCTGGTAAAAAGCAGGTGATATAGAGATAAAAATCTTCATCTGTTGCTTAGGAGAAAATGATGCCTTTCGAAAGGAGGGTAGACATGAAATGAAGTTAATACTAGGAATAAAAATCTATTGAAAAGGGATCTAAGTGAGATCTGGGAAAATATTCCAAAAGACAGTTTGAAGAAAAAAAAAGCATTATTATATCTGTGTGCATAATGTAAAATGATAGAAATAGTTGACAGAGCTTAAGGTTCAAATTTTAAAAATATCCTATATTAAAAAATAGAGAAGAAAAGCATTAGAGAAATGTCTGTTTCCTCTCATCTCAAATTATGGGTGACTTAACAGAAATACTTGTAAAATAGAAAAATTACCAAGTTGAAGACAAGTATTTCTAGTATTCAATTTAGAAGTTGTGCTTATTTGGTACTATTATATATTCTTCTCCAGCCTGTCTAAAGCCAGTAGAAAAAGGTGAACATTTATAGGATGTTTTGGATAATCCAAACAACATTGAGAAATTAGGTTGATGTTGAAACAGGTCAAGTGATGCTTTTAAAAATGTTAGCAACTAATGATCTGTTTATGAGCATTAATTAATTAGCTGAATTAATTAATTATCTGAATTCTAAGGTTTTTCTTTGTTGCTGTATTAGACAATTACCAGGTAAAATTTTACTATAAGATTAATGTTATTTTAAAGAGGATATATTTACAGGCATTATTACAAACCATGAAGGCAGCTGTGAGATAATTTGTAGAATTCATTTGAATTGATTAATCATAATTTCTTTTCCTCTCTATAATTTTTCCTATTAAAAACCCAAGGCTGCCTTTTAACGAGCAGTTTTGTTTAACCCACCAATGTATAAACACAAAAGACAAAATAATAATACTCAATATCACTCCATTAACCTTCTGGAGCTGGTGTTCTCGAGGTCTAAGATTATATTAGCAAACAAAGTTCCTTACAGACTAATGCTGTTTTGTGCAATACTCCCTCTAACATATCCTTAATTTATGGCATTAATCATCAATGACAATAATTTTAACCTTTTCTGGCCTCCCTAAAATTAATGAAAATTAAGCTTCACAGCATGTCATATTATGTAGATTACTGCCATTGATGGCCAGTCTGCCAAGCAGATGACTGTGACTTTATGTTCCTTTTGTGAAGTAAGTTCTGTAAGAATTAGGAAAGTGGTGTATTTCCTGCCTTAATCTGAGGTAAATTCTTCAAATGGAATTCTCCATGGGAACTAAATGCTGGAATTTTCAATCCCATCTCTGAAGTAAAACCTTGTTCCTTGTTTTTTGTTCTCCAAAGAGATGGTGTTAAATTGTGTGTTCTCAAAACTGAGTTACTTAATTTACTTACATTACTTTAAAGGACAAAATGAAATAGATACAACAAAATCCAAAAATCCTTTTCATTTCCACGTCCTACCAGACTTATTAGCAGGCTCTCTGGATGTGAATATAGTTACCCCAATGTCATAAATGTTTTGTTGTGGTTCCTGCAGTGCTGTTATTAAGTACCTTACAAAAAAAAAGTTCACGCCTTTTACATAAAAGTGGCCTATCCTTCACTGGGTGGGAAATTTCAGGCACTCTTTGACTATTTACAGTAATAAAAATTGAGAAAAGTGTGTGTGTGGAGAGTAGTGGAGCTGATCCTCTATATACTAGAAATAAACTCATAAAAATACGAGTTTTCCTAGATGGGCAGAATTATTTAAAAAACAGATGGGATGGAAAAACTGTTTGTGACACTTTTGAGCAGTAATAAATGATGTGTTTGAAACTGCTTATATTTCAATGTTACTTTGTTCTGCAGTTAAAATACTTTATTTCTGTGCTCTCTGGAGAGCAGAATGTCACAAATTCATCTTCTTTCTGACTGAAGAGTCAATTCTTTTTACATGTCTCTGTCTTTTATTTATATTTATTTACTTACTTATCCACAAGTTCTTTCAGTGCCATTGGCAGACCCTGCACTCTGCATGGCTGACTGAAAAGGGGCGGCCTCCTAATCCCTGCTACCTCATTTTTTGTGAAGCAGCCACTTTTGCTGCTTCATTCTTCTTGACATGTGAAGGTGGCCAGGATAAAGCATGAGCCTGGAGATACAGAGCTGAGTGCTGTGTTAGGTAATAGCCTAACTAAAAACAATTGGCTAGCAGGAGGAAATGCTGTCTTCCTGCTGGTCTGTGACTTCCCGTGGTATGTCACTGTCCCCTAAATGAAATGAGATCTTGCAGTAGGATTCACATCCAGTCTGAGTGCTCAGGGCAGGATTGGCACTGCCTGGGTCATATTCAAGTGACTTTGTGCTAGAAATTTCACAAACTATGAATATGCTTAACTTGGAAATTACTTAGCTGGTGCTCCCTGATCCAGTCAGTGTTTGTGGGTATTGTGCAGTCGTGAGCAGCCTGTGGGCACAGGCTGTGTCCTGGAAGGTGAACAAGTGATGAGCATGTCTGCTTTTCTGCAAATAGAAATGAAATGGATGAATATGGGACTTGGAACTGATAGTGCCTCACCTTGAAATCTCTATGTAGGTTTAGCTTAGGCTGAAAGCAGGTGTGGAGCTCTAATGAGAGTACTTATTAGAATGTTATTTTCTGAATAAAACCCCTCCATATAATGTGTACTCCTGTAGTTGGGTATTTAGCCCTTGCAGTAATTGTAATTTCAGTATATGCCCCCTTTTGGGGCTGCTATCTGTAAACTGGGGGATCCTGAGAAAGAAAAGTGTCTTGGTAGCTAACCCTGGGCATATTTCTTGGTGCGTGACTCTGTAGGATAACCTTGAAATGGCTGAACAATTTTCCTTAGGTCTGACTGGAATTTAGTCTCTTTTTGAAGTTCATTTCTGTGATTCCACCACTATTAAGCCTTTATACACTAACCTTGTGTGTAGGTTGAGTGGGAAAAGAAACTTTTAATGCTCAATGTGTCTGCTGTGAGTGGACACATGGAAAGTAATTTAGCCTCTTGAAACAAGCAGAACAATTTTATGCAGGAAAGGACTGTAGAATCCAGCACTTGAAAAATGGAATGCTGTGCTTAGTTGATTCTTCCACCCCCATCCTGCTCCCAATCAAATGCTGATTTATCTATCTTTGCCCAATTCAGCTTTGCCATTGAATTTGCCTGGTTCATCTTGCTTGCAGATGTGCTAGGGGTCTGGTTAACTTGTCCAAAGTGCTTCAGGATTAATGCCTTGGCACCCATGTCATGGAATCCTTGTAATAAAACAGTGCCAGGAAAACAAAGTATGGGAACTTCTTTTCCATGATAAATCTATGATCAGTGGAAATATTTTATTTCTCACTGCAGTTGAGTTGGTCAATTAACTGCTTGTAAAGGTCTTTCCCACCAAATGCTGAATGTATGAAGTGCACTATTCTTTGACAGAAGCAAGGTCACCTGCTCCATATGTTTGCTTTCATTGTTAATAATGTGCACATTTTTTTCTGAACTTTAGGCTAAGTTAACATAAGCATGTGTGACAGATGGTTTTCTGAGTGATAGGGAAGCATTTAGGGAATAGATTTTTAATAAAATGAAGGCTCATATATAAGTTGAAAATTGCAGCCTCATTAGTAGGTTTATGCTGATGAGGAGACCTCACAAAAGTCAGCTGAGGGAAGAAATTAATAATTAAGGTATTGAGATGTGAGAATATATTAAAGAATAGTTTAGGGCCCTGGAGGAAATGGGAACAGCTATTTTGGCCTTGTCTTGTTTTTCTAAAGGGAAAATAATTCACAAGTAGAGGTCAGCTATTATTGGAGGAAATGCACAACAACCCTGGTTGGCTTTTTGACTTTTCAGGATCAGTCCTTAGGACACAGAATGGGATTTTCAAGTGTCTATAATACATCTGTTACTGAAATTATTTCGGGTCTGTCACTGAAAGTATCTGGAAAACGATCTTATTCCAGAAAGTGTCAGCAAGCAGTGGTGTTAGATCTGGCTAAAAAAGATTTAGGCATCTAAAGTAACCTAATTGAAATCAAAAAGAAATACACAGGTTTTTTTCCAAAATCTGGTGATCCATACAATTAAATACAAGATGGAAGTGATCACACAGTGCTTTACCTTAAATAGCTTCAGTGATGGTGTCATAAGTTGCTAGTATATTCTGCCAACTTTTATCCTCCTGGGAGAACAAAATGTTCCCTGATTCTCACATTTGCTTCAGCTCCCAATAACAGGCTAGAAAGCCTCATGTTTTTATTTTTTGTTCATCTCTCACAAACTTCTCTAAGGAGAAGAATTGCCCTATATTTATTCATTAGCAATCAATTCATATTTTTAGTATTAATCAGCAATTTACCATTTAAGGGGATGAGAAAGAAAATATTTGCCAGCTGTTCTATGTGCTTTGTCAGAGCCTGGCTGAAAGAACAACTGTGTTACACAGGCATTGAGATGTGTGCTGGACTCTGTGTAAATAAGCATGACAGCTTTCATAAATACAACAAGGAAATATGGCTCCATATTTGAAAAACATGTCCTAGTTAGATATAGCAGTTACACTGAGAGGCTGGTGCTTTTCATTTGACAATTTGGAGGCCACTTCATGATAATCCATGAAGAAAAAAAAATCACACATGGGTTACAGTGGCTCAGATATGAAGAGGAAATTGCTGGTTTATTTGAAGTATCTCAGTACTTTAGATATTGGCCACTTCTTTTCTGAGAGAAGGTTTACAGTGATAATTTATTTTTATTTTTGATTTGCAGTTCTGTAGTACATCCTAGAGTTGGAGGGAAAAGAAAATTTCAGTTATCTGCTGGCTCTGATTTAGCTGTGGGAATGAGATACAGATTTCATCATCTGATACAAGTTTGTCTCTATGAATATATATCTCTGTGTATTTATATATGATTATATATTTCAGTGCTGGTTCTAAGACTTGGAATATCAATGGTATGTCTTGTAGTTTTGCAGTGATGACAGCACATTTTGTTTTTGTAGCATAGGCTGATACTTTATTTATGTTTTATGCACAATAATGTAGCCAACATAATTAGACAGTAATTTGTGACTTCCAATGTAAACATTTTAGGAGCTATGTAGTCAGAAGCGATTGCTAATTAGAGAGCTGTTAGCTAAACATATATAATTGGGAACAGACTGACAGGCTATTGCAAACAGCAGGCTATTTATAACTCCATGCTGTTCTTAAATTATATTTTGTTTAATGGACTTTGGACACTGCATAAAAGGAGGGTTTGTGACTTGATCTGCACTTTAATTTCTTTAAATAAAATGAAACCTTGCAAATGTGAATGCCACACAGGCTAGCTGTGATAATTAAAAGCTATTATTAACTAGATGACTTTCTGGCTGAGCCATTTTCTAATTTCTTTAGGAGTGTGGACTCCCTGAAGAGAGTTATAAATTCAAGTATTACTTAATTATGCTTTTAACAATAAAGGGCACTTTAATCAGCAACCTCTCAAAAACCCTTCTCCTGTAGTCATTTATTCAAACAATGAAAAAGTCAAGAGACACTTATATTATAAAGTCTTCTAAAAGCACAATGTACCTATTCACAGGCCCTAATTTATGTTGTATCAGTTCCTATCAATGCTTACCCTCCAATATAAAAAGAAAAGTATTATTGTAACTGCTTTTGGCTCGCAGGAATGATTTTAGTGCAAGGATTTTTGTCCTTTTTAAAGAAAACTCAGAAGATATCTGGGCATCATGGTCATGCTCATGGATCCACTAAAGGATGTGTTATGTTTCAGAAACAGGGAGAACTAAATATACTCTGGATACGATTTTAACACTGAATGGGAGGTTTTTGCCTTGAATTTTGAGGGAGAAGTCTGAGAGTTTCTCTTTAGGACAGTTGACTTTGGAAGAAGGGAGAAGGACAGGGTGCTGGAGGGGGCTGTGAGCCGGGTGCTGGTGAGGGTTGGGATCTCACACCCCATGTGCAGGCTCAGTCAGGCACCAGCAGGGCTGCTGGGGATGAGGAAGCCTGCAATGCTCTTTAAAAGTCAGAAGGAATTGTCCATGTATAAAGGAAATCCACTTGTACAGGGAAGAATACTTTGGAAGACTCAAGGGAAGAGAGAATTCCTGTTCCGCAGCCACCGAGGCAGTGCTGCTGCAGGAGTGACCTGAAAATAATATTGACAGAACACTTCAGACCAAACAAGATCAAGAGAAAATAATATTATCTTTAGTTTTCACATTTTTTTTGCTTCAATGAATAAATGTGCTCTCAGATATGGAGAATAAAATTCATAAAATTAAGACTTAATGATGAAAGAGAGTAGGTTTCATTCAATTAAAATAGCTTTTTATTTGGGTTAGTTTCTTTCAAAAGTCAAATAAATCATGGTAATGTCTTTTTTTTCCTCATATTTATCATAACTGTTGGTTCCATTGCATGTGGAGTACAGCTGTGTTGGTGAGCACAGTAAGAAATGAACCATCCTGGTGTGGTAGCAAGGGCAGGATCAGCAGATGGAAGCCCCAGTGCTGTCAGGTGTCTCAGCCTCGCTGCGATGCGAGCACAACGTCGCGATGGTTGTGCACGCACAACGTGAGAGCATGACAGTTCTTGTGGCAGTGTCACCTCTGCCAGCAGCTGCCAGGACTGTTTGTGTGTAATGTGGAACTGTAGTCAAAGAGCAGCATTCCTTTAACTTGGTTTTTCTGATAGGTAAGAGCTAGTTCCAGTAAGATGTAAACCCCAGAGAGATTTGTTTGCATTTATGTGTGGTTTGGCTAAAACTGAAGGCTGAATCTACCAATAAATTTTCTATCTTAGGGATTCTAAAACTCAAGAGGAAATTCTATCACACACTCAGAGAATGTGCATAAACCAGATGTAAAGCCTTGTTCAGTCCCTGCTAAAGCTAGGGAGAAGTTGATCAAACTGTAGGAAGGCATGAGAGACCTCACAAAGCACAGCAGCCCTGCAGAACGAGGTAACATTTAAAGGTCCCTGTTTGCTGTCTGACTGAAACTGCAGGGAGCATAAAAATGCTGCATTGAGCGCAGTCAAGTGGTGCCTTGAGAGGTGTCATGGGACTGGTTTGGTAGTTCTGGGTCCCACATCACTGTGAGGTCTCACCGTGGTAGCTGTGCAGGATAAAAAAAATTACAGATGATGTGCAAAGAGATTCCCTTAACCAGAAAGATTCTTTCAATTTGTGATTCTATGAAAAAATGAGTGGTAGATTTATGAGGCTGCTTTTATCAAGCTGCATACTGATGTTAATTTTCAATCTATGGTGCATAAATTGGAATTGGGAAAAGGCTGAGATTTCTTAACATTTTATTGAAAATATTCTCTCACATTTTTTAAGTCATTTTCTGTCTTTTGGATACCTAAAGTGGTTTTGACCCTAACTGTAGCTCTCCTCACTGAAGTTACACAGACTTTTGAAAGTAACATTTGAGTACAAAATGTTCTAATATTGAATTTGTGTCTTCCAATTAAAAATCTAGGAAAATAAAGGGGAAAGTTGACTCTACTTCTTGTCTGTTTTGACAATTTATTTTCTCTTTGATGGTCTCAATTCTCATTAAAGGCCTGTGGATTATTTGAGGTTTGCTTATTTCTGTGGCTTATCCAAAGGTTTGGTGATTCATTTGAAGGTATCTTTTTTTTTGTAATAATTAAAACCCACCTTGGATATGATAGTTTCTAATTTGCCATTTCTAATTAAGGAAGTTTTAATATGCTAACAACAAACACGGTGGCTAAATCATCAACAGAATTGTTTTTAAAAGACAATTTCCATTTCTTAGACTGTGTTAGTGTTCTGACATTTCCGTGCTACATTGCATTACATTTCTGTAAACCTTATTAACTTTTTCACAAGCAATTAATTATGAAAGCAGTGGGAGTAATAAGACTTGATTTTCAATTCATGGTTGGACTCTTATCTAAAAAGGCAAATCAGCAAATGCTGATTAAAGTTTTTCCTCTGGTTGGGATGTTCACAACACTCTCTCTGGTGTATAATGAGAGCTGGGTTCATATTGCAGCTTTTAATAAAACTTCTAAGAATGTAACTCCACGGACTCAGCTGTCAGCAGCACAGGTGAGCAGATGGGCACGATGGAGAAATGCTCTCAGAATTTCTGATGTGTGCTTTCCTTGGTCTCAGGCTAAGGACACGTCGAGGGACAGGCCACAGGCAGCAGGCAGGAAGCTCCTGTTCTAAATGAGGCTGCACACAGTTCTCAAATGAGACTGGTCTCAAGTTCCTGACAGAGGACTGTCCTGGGGTCACGGGGTATGGTTCCTAAACTGAGAAGTTTTCCACAGAACCTCCCGCAAAACCTCAATTTCAATAACTTGAAGTTTTGATGGGAAAATTATCTCCAGTCTTTAAAAGTGGATCCAGATGGGTCCATTTGAGCTAGGAAGGCACTTCTGGCCATCTGAGTGATGACTGGATTATTAAAAAACCCCACAAAAATCACAAATCCAATTCTGCATCTGGATAAGGATATATATCATAAAGGGAAGGGCAGCTTCGCCACGTGGGTCTGGAGTCAGTTGGCAATGTCTGTTCTCTCTTCAGATATTTATTTTTTTTGAATCACCTGTCTTCATTCTTGATTTTTGATACATCATTTCTCTTCATCTCTTCATTAACATTTCCCTCTTCACCCATCAAACATAGTTTTGTGGATTTATTCTTGGAATTCTACCTGAGATGGCCTATTAAGCATTGTAAGTCATTAAGTCTGAGTTCATTAGTAAGTCTGACTAAGGCAATTAAGATGCATCTGTGAAACAGTGATTAGTTATAGAAATGCAGCTATTAGAAACAAAAGATATGAATCATACAGATGTTGTTGTTGTTGTTCTATGTGCTTATTTCTATCATTGGAAAAGTTTTTAGTTTATTTTCAGTTGTAGCCTGCTCATTATTTTGAGCCTGCTCCAGGTGGAGTCAGGAGAATTTCTCTCAAGTATCTTTGTTACTTGCTGATTATTGCATTTGTACATGCTAGAAGTGCATGCTGAAGTGACCAATTGGTACCAAAAACTTAGCTGATGACAGCTATTAAAAAAATTCAGATCATTTTTCTTATTCTGAAAAGTTTTTAAAAATAGAACTTATGTATTTCTGCTAACAGAAATGGCTCAATTATTGTCAGTCTGGTTTCATGTAACTATTTTCAGCTGTTAGGAAAGGTTAAGTGTTTGCAAGTGCTTTGAAATAGATTTTGGCCAATATTGCAAACAATATGTGAAATTATTATTCTGGTAAACAGGAATGTGTCTCAAAACATTTCTAATACCTGGGTGCTATTTAATCATATTTATCCAAGGATCATTTTTAGTCAAGAAGGCACCCTCTCTGCTTGCAGTGGGTTCATGTACTTTAAGATTTTATAGATTTGCCTTGAGAACCATCAGAAATATGCAAAAAAATTCTAGGATAAATACAATTTTATTTTCCTCAAACACCAAGCAATCAAAGGCTCAACTTAAATTATTAAGGGCCTTGTGTTTCTAACTGAGGAATCTCTGTGTGTAGTTTGATGCCAGAAGAGCTCAATACTGGGAGACCCTAAATCAGTTCTGTGCTTTATAATTGATGAAAGTAGGAGAAGATCATGGTCTGGAAAGAGATTTTTATTTGGGAGGATAATGAGCCCCTGTAGAGGGCAGATAAATACTTAGAAAGGCAGAAGTCTCAGACTCAGTGTAGCTTTTAGAGCACAGAATGTCAATAGGTGCCCCGAAAATCCAGCCAGTAAACTCTCACTGAGGAAATCCCCAGATTTTGGATAGCCCAGTGCTCAGGAGCTGGGGTTTTGTGCTCTTACTGTGATGGTTACTTCCCAGTTGCTGCAGAGATTTGACAGGTTAGGCTGAATAGCGATTTGAGGGTGTTGCATGTGAGACTCCAGAATACTGGAGCTGGGAATAGGAAAGGGGGATGTGGGGTAGTGGCTTCTGAAAGTTGACTAAAACGGGCAATTATGCAAAATGAGGTGATAGTCAATATAATTTTTACATGGAGGACCTAAGTATGTTCATTTGACATTTTAAAACAGCATAAGAAGTTGTTGAGGAGTTTTTGACAAACGTGCATAGGTGAGGTATTGTTCAGTCAGGCATGCAAGGAAATTTTGGAACAATAATTAACTTAAAATGTGGTGTTAGAACTTACCATTATTTTATCCTGTGTAGTATAAAACATGCAATTGGGACATTACAAAATGACTATATTTCCTAAAAGTTTTAGTAATTAAGGTTAGAAGGGGAGTATTTAGTGGTTTTTGGAAGGAAAACTGGCTTTTTAATTAATTAAAAATAAAAAGATAAAAGGATCAGAGGTGAAAATGGACAAGGAAAGGCACTTAAAGGCACTTTTTTGCCTCCTCTGCTCCTCATAGAGTTTGTGGTATTTGGGAGATAAGAAATTAAATTAAAAATAAACTAATAGTAAAAATATTAATTTAATGTAACAGAATAGAAATTTTTTTTTTTGCTAGAATGGGAATTCCATAGAGAAGGTCAAGAGTTCATTTCAAAAAATAATTCAATCCTCAAAATGTTATTAAACATGAAAAAAATTTTGAAGGATCATTTCTATATTTTTTCTCTAATCTCCAAGGGTTTTTGTATATATATAGAGCTAGTTCTCTTTATTAGCAAATAAACTTTTTTTTGTATTTTGTTCAGTTTTTAATGAAAATGAAGGGATATAACTGTAATGTGAGCTACTATAAACCACAGTTTGATTCAAGCAAGTAGATCTGATTTCAAAATTACCTGGAGATTTCAGTTCAAATGACACAGCAGAGTGACTGATGGGATTTGCTGTTACTTCTGGCCTCTCTCTTCTGGCTTCAGCTGAATTTGTTCTTGGAGTTTGTCTTGTTTAAGGTTTGCAAGTTTAACGTTAAACAGCGCCTCAGACTTTTTGGAGCAATCTGCCGTGCCTTTGGTATAACAGGCTTAGCTAATTGGCGCTCTTAGCCCCTGCTTAAAATTTCTTGACATTAAGCTGTGCCTCCTTGGAAGTGAAGTGTGCTTTGGATTCCCTTACCACCTGCTGGTGTGAGGATTTATTTGAGTAACTAAGCTGTCCAGAATTTTAATGGGATTTCTGAGTCCTAAATTCTGCAATGTACATGAAGAATAATTTATTAAATCCACAAAAATCTTTTTGGATGCCTTCACGTAACTCAAGCTTTATTTAGAGTTTCTAGTTTCTCTCTTGAATCTCAGTGTTCTTTCAGTGTGGTGTGCAGTGCTGAATATTCTGTGGAACTGAATATTTTCCTGTAAATGAGTGATGAACTTGCATTGAGGTGCACTCAGATTGAATGAGTTGTTTTGGTTGTGTGATAAACCTGATTATCAGCAAAAAGTTTTTGAGTATTCACCCCCAATATATGTATTTTTATTTGGACTCTTTTTTGCACCAAATTGGTCAGGATCTTTTTTAACTGAACTTTGAGTGTTTTCAGGCATGGAGATTCCAAACCTCTCTGGAATTCTGTTCCAGGGCTTGATTGTTCTCATGGTGAAGAATTTTTTCATTCTCTCTGATCAGAATTTGGTTTGCACATTGTGACTGTTTCCTCATGTTGCATCCAGAAGGATGCTCAGAAGAGCCTGGCTGTGCCTGCTCTATAAACCCTGACTGCCTCAGGTAACTGAAACCTGCAGTGGGATGCAGTGGGATTGTCAGTCTGTGCAATTGCAGTTCCTGCAGCCCCTCCAGGTACCAGGGCTGTTCCAGAGCCCAGAGTTCTGCTGACCCTCTGCCTTTCCTGCAGCAGCAGCTCCAAACAGACCCAGTGCTCAGGGCATGCTTTGGAAGTGCCGAGTGGGGGGGGATGACCTGGTGCAAGCTGCTGGGCTGAGCAGGGTGGGCTGCCTGGGCTCCTGTGAGTGTGAAATTACTGCTTCATTTCTGCTCTCTGTGAAAGTGCTCCACACAGAAAAGGACAAAGTGTTGGAGCACTTCCCATTTGTATAAAACCTGTGCCTGACTGAGCTTCTAAATATGCTGCTAACTGTAAACCTCTGAGCTCTTCAATATTTAAGATTAATTCCCTGCATGTTAATGTGAAGCCTGTCAATGCCTTACACATACAAGGTGCAGCTCTTCCTTTTTTAGTGACAGCAATTTAATTGAGCAACAGTTTTAGTATTTTAAAATCCTAGGATCTGTATTGATTTGTATTATACATTTTAAACTAAGAATATGCTGTTTGATTAAAACCATGAACTAGATAAAACACTTAGCATTTTGTCTTTTAAGAGATTTCATTTGGCCTCTTGGTAGCAAAGGAAAACTAACATTGATCTGGCATATTTAATATCAGTATCATTGTACCAAAAAAGAAAAATCCCTTGTCAGACCAAAAGGACCAAGGATTTTTGTATTTGAAGTGAACGTTAGGTGATATAAGATAATGGGTGGATAAAATAATAGGAAGACAGCAAGTTTGGAAGAACAAATGGGTGGAGAGAGAAAATGTGGTTAAGGGAAGCAGTTGCATTCTGCTGCAGTGTGATCATGCAGAAATAAAGTATTGGTCTCTGTACCTTCCACAGGAGTAAGGTTGGAACCTGTAAAAATACAGACAGATGATTACTGTCCTTGAATTTAATATAGGCAATTAATTTTGATACAGGCAATCTACATAGACATATGAATATCTATACTCTTAGTTTTTTGCTGTATTTATGGGAAATAATAAAACCATTATTCCAGTTGCTTCCAGCCAGGTAAAAATGCAATTCTGAGCAGTCCTTGTTAATACATATTGTGGCACATATGTAGAAGGAGGTTCATAATATGCACATGAAACAAATATTTCAATTTCTGTTCTTCTGCCAGCAGTTCATGGTACATAAATTTTTCAAATAATGTCGTGATGCTTGATCCTGTGCTATAGTTGGTGGAAATTGCAGCTGAAGGAATTAGTGAGGTCCTTGCAGAATTCGCTGAGAAACCTGACTTTAGTAAATTAAAGGGTTTTGATTGAATTTAAGATACCACATGTGAAGAGAAGGAGGGAATAAGCATGCTTGCACGTATTTCTAGTTAGAGTAATCCTGACCAAGTGATTGACATGTGAATTCTGCAGTGTGAATATTTTTCCACATTCGGATAACACAGAGCTCTTGATGAACTTTGCCACTTGCCCTTCCAGTGCTAGCCTTCCTTATTATGAATTGTGTTCACTTTTCTTCTGCTTAATGCTAGCACTCATATGACTTTATTTTGAGTGTGCTCTGAAATTGTGCTTTAATTTTCATGGCCAGTTCTCAGGTGGAACAAGACTCCCTGTTATTCACCTGCTCAGTTCTTACCTTCCCCTCTGTCAGTGCTGCTCCCTGGCACTCCACATCCACTGTCCTCACCTGCTCTCAGGTCACTCAGACCCAATCTGCAGATCAGATCTTTATGAAGCTGTTATATTTTGCTGAAAAATGAGGAATAGGAAGAAAGGCTCAGGCATTTCAAACTAGGCTTCAATGAATGGCAGGTTTGTACTCTAAGGCATTAAAACTGAGAAGTTAAAAAATAGAGGAAAGTAACTGATAAAAATCAAACTTAACAAGGCAACAGAAATTGTAGCTAGGAAGAATATTTTAATTATACTTTTCTACTGCTGTAACTTTATTTTTAAATATTACATTTTAACTTCTATTTCTTGCATGATTAATCCCATTCCTGATTAATTTGAGACACTATGTCTGTGCTACTCCCACGTAATACTCCTGGAGGGATAATGTGCTTCAGGGACAAATGTTAACTGAATGTGCTGCATTATCTCTTCTTGGCATAGCAAACAAAGGAGAAAAAAAATCATTTATTTCCAGCTTCAGAAGGCAGCTTTAGGGGATCACAGTGGCAGTGCTTTGAATTCAGCTAAATGATTGTGGTAGCTTTTTGTTAGTTTTATCAGTAGGCAGGAATGATGACACACTTCATCAGTAGACTTGGAAACTTAAAACCTCTGTGGAATCCATTCAAGTTGAAACGGCAGTCCTGTTATCTATGCAACATTTAGTCATCTTCTCTCCCCTCTCCACTACTCATTCTAGAAAATTAATATATTGCTGGGCTAACTAAACAATTATAGATACTTCTGGACTTTGATGGCCTAAACTAATCTGACATTGGAGATGCAATGATATATTTGAATGAGATTTTTAGAGAGCTTAGCACTGCTACAGGAATGACATATAGATCCAAGGCATTAAATTATTCTGCTGCTTTATGTTCCTGGGAATGTTTCTGGTGACTGATAGCAGAGAATGGTATAAAGATTCTCTGCAAGAGAAAAGAGGGAAAATGTGGAAGGCAATTGGCTCTTGAAATAGATCAGAAGACAAGTGAAATGCCATTTGGATCCAATTATTACTGCATATTAATATGTGCTTTGCTTTGTGTGAGGTGTATATGTCTGTCTATCTGTCTGTCTCTTGTGACTGTGAATCGATGGGGGTGGATTTTTCAGTAACATTTTACAGAGGAATGCCTTAAAACATCTGCATGCAGGAGAACAGATACAACCATGTCTCCAGATGGATACTTTCTTGTCAAAAAAATTTCATTCTTTTTCTAACTGCTAAATTAATGTGAATTTTTTTTTTTTTGCCTGGTTGTGCTGTATTTCTGTACAAACCTGTAGATCAAGTGTTTGTTTGAATATGTAGGGACAATAAGTACATCTGTTGGACCATATCCACAGCAAAAGGTCTGCTGTCTATAGTCAAGTTGGCCTTAGGCTCAAGTACAATTCTGAAAAATGCTTTATAACTGCTTCGAGTTGCATCTAGCTGGGCAGTCTAATTTAGCTGCTATCTAATTTAGCTGATAGTTATCTTACTGGGAACGGCTCTTAATGGAAAAACAGAATTATCTTTCCCCCCTATAGCCTTTAAATTTACCATTGCATTCAAAGAAATAATGTTTCATTCTAGTTTAGGGGAAAATGTCTTCACCTGAGAATATTTCTTCGTTTAGACATATACAAGCACGTGTCCCTGATTTTTGCTTTGTACTTAGATGACTTTGAGTTGCATGAGCACTGTCATAGTTGAGTTGTTGGGTCCTTTTCATGAAAAGTATATTTTTAATGAATGAAAACAATCTGGAAACAGAGTTTGGATACTTCAGGCAAATAAAGATTCCAGTTGTGCAAAAAATTGCTTTCTTAGGTGCACAAATGGAATGAACACACATGAAATGAACTGACCAATGTGCACACGGAGTGTGGTCGTGATAATTGTAAATCAGACACTCAACTTGAACACATTAATATAATTGCATACCAAGTAGGTGTGGTATGTAATTTTTATGTGTGCATTTTAAATCATGTTAAAATGCAAGGTGAACTTGTTTATAAGAGCAGCAGAATCTCCCCTTTTACATAAATGTAACCATTGGAGGCAGAAGGGGGCAGTGGAGCCATTTTCCCACCAGTGGTGTCACTGGGGAATTTTGTTTTGTGAGGAGCAGGCTGGAGTTTTGAAGTGTCTAAGAATACCTGCCTTAGGATTTTCTCCCTGATCTGCCAACACAGCTTCCCTCCATTTGCTGCTGAACTATGCATAATGCACAGCAGAACTTGTTTGAAATGGTGCATGACAGGATCCTGTGTATGAAAATCATGTGTGCATTAGAAGAACAGACTCAAGACAGATTATAATCTCTAATGTGAATAAACCCAGATCTGTGAGCTCTTGTTGTGCCCCAAACCTGCCACTAAAGCAAACTCTTTTTCAAGAGTCGTTATAAATTATGCCCATGTGAACTAAAAAGGCAGATCAGGCCACACTGTTTGATGGTCAACAGTTCCAACATAGCAGCACTGACAATTTGTAGTCCTTCAGTTCCTGTTCAGATACAGCCATACAAATTAGGATGATTTCTAAAAGCTGCTGTCTTACTGATTTAACTAAATACAACGTAGGTCATGATTTCCACAAGCCCATTAGAGAACTCAAAAAAATATGTTTGGAAGATTTTACAAATGGAAGAGCTGGAGTTGTGTGTATTTTTCCAGGGAGACATATTTGCTAAGTTAACACATTTTGATTCTCACTGCATCATCCATTGGGTTGATTAAACATTAAACACTAGGGTGAAAGGCTCATGTGATTTTTCACTGTAGTTGAAGATTTTAAGCACTGTCAGCCTGTCACAAAGTGCTGTTTTTAGGACACAATGACTGTACAATAAACCAGTGATTTTTGCCTGCAGTGTTTCTGATCAGTACCAGCTATGTTCTGTCCTGTCCCTATTCCATTTTACTGCTAGATGAGTCTCCACTCTGGGCATGTACTCAGCTTCTACTATTCAGTGCATTTTGGGTGTTTTAACAGTGCAAACTAAAACCAAGGTGTTTGCCCTGCCTTAGCAGTGAAGTTCAGGTACACAGCAGTACATTCTGTCCACAAGTTAATTCAACTTCATTACATCACTGCTGGGAGGTTGCTTCAGTATTATGTTGGTTAATTAAGCAAAAAAATGTAACTCTATCAGCTGGCTTAAATATAAAGGAATATTTATGTGCAAATAAGATATTTTCTATCTCTAAGAGTTTGGTCTTATTGACTTATCACAGAATACAGAAGCAATTTATAAGGGATGTGACTTGTGAATTCATGTATTTACAAAAGTTATTTATTGGCCATAGTTAATGGTTGGTACTTCTGTCATTTTCTTCACTTTTTTTCTATGCATTTGTTAATTTTTTCCCCTCAAATGCTATACTTAGCATTCAAATATAAATGCCATACAAATTAGAGAGATGTGTCTCATAGTTGCATCCTTTTTTTGTTCAGTTAAATTTACAACTTTACAGCCTTGAATTATTGACTGCTGCTCTGAGAGAGGGTTCACACAGGGTTGGGGTGGGCTTTTCCTTTCTGCCTCAGTTTAGAACGAGATATCTTATTTATCTTCCTGGCAGAGAGAGCTACAGCTTCTTCAGGTATATGGGCAAATTGATCACATCCAGTAATCTCAGAGAGCTATTGACTCATGCTGCAGCCCTTGTTCCATCCTAAATTACAGATGGCACATTTTGTACCTGAATCCTCATCCTATTTGAAAAAAAAGAAAATATTAAGAACATTTTTGCTCAGGAGCCCTTTTAGTTCGCTGTGACAAATGGCTCAATTGGTCATTTTAAATAATGACAGTATGCATGAAAAAGTAAAGTATTTTAAGATCACTTATGGTGAATTATATAACTAATGGCCATTGAGCTATCAGTCAGTCAAGGTGGAATTGTTGGAAGTCACTGAAGCAGGATCTCCAGGATGGTCTTCTCTCTCTTATTTTTATGTGTGTTCTGAAAAATGGAATTTTTGGAACAGATGATTGATTGAACTGGCTCAATTTTGGTTAGGAGAGCCATGTTTTTCTCTGGCCCCCTTATGTTCAGGTAAGGATTATCGGGCAGTTTCCCCAGCAGAGGACACTGTGCTTCTGCTGTTGGCTTTGTAGGGTTTTGTTTTGCCAAAGACCCATGGAAATAAATCAAGATATGATTTTGTACTTGGTATTCTGTATGGACACCATGACTGACATTGCAATTATAGGTTTTTGCATTGTTTATGCTTCTCCAAAGGCGCATCTGAGTGCTCTGAAGCAGTGGCTGAAAAGATCTGTGCAAGGTTTTATTACAGTATATAATTGTATTTACCCGTTAAGGCTTCCAAGCGTGTTTGTGCTTTTCATAGCTCAAACGCTGTTTGTTTTATTTGTAATTAAATAACTGATTAAATGAGTCTCCAAATCAGTTTTGTAAAGAATGTGATTTAGCACACTTCTTGAGCATCCATGTGAAAGAAATAGACCATGCTCCGCTTTATATTTCTTTCCTTGGTGTTCAAGGGCATGGCTTGTTATCCCCCTTCCTTCATTATTTACATAAAACACATTTCCTCCAAATCAACAACTGAACCAGCCTAGGTGTTTTTTCTGTCTGCCCTGATCTGTGAAATCATGCAGACATGCATGTATCCCACCAGTATATTTTGTTAGAGGACACTTGCTTTACAGAATACTGAGAACAGGAGCCTCTTTTGAAACAGTGTAGGGTAAATTTCTTTTCAGTGGCATGAATGAATCTTGCTGAGTTGACTTAATGGGAGATTAAATATTTGCCATCAGCTGAGTATCTATGTTTTAATTTAGAGCCTTCATAAAGGAAGTGATAATGGTCTTATTTTAAGAACATCCTAAAAAGGCATAGGAGGGTCTGTTGAATAGAATTGTTGAAACATAACAGACAGGATGGGGAGAAATAATTAATTGAAGTATGCTGCTTGTCAATTTTGTCCTTCTTTGCAATGTTTCTGACATTTCCTAAGAGGGCAGCTAAGATTTCATAATAATAAATATTTGCTTGTTGCAGTCACAATGCAATTTGAAATGGCCTATCAGACACACAAAAAAGGAATATATGATGAGCTGTCAATTTGCAAGACAAATATAGAACTAGAAATTGTTTCCATGAAGTGCCTTGAAATGTTTTTACAAGTTAGATCCATACAGCTGTAGATTTCTAATTAAAAAATTATCACGGCAAAAACCTGAGGCATTTATTTATGCAGTTTATGGCTTGCTATTTTTTGTAAATCCCATTTGATCATTCAGTGTATACTTGTGGACTTCAAAATACTTTAGTAGTGAAGACAGATGTTCGTTTATGGCCCCAGTAAGTACACAGAGAAATAGAGTTCTGAAATGAATTATCCAAGGGAGTTTCTACAGCAGGTCAATAACAGAATGAGAGGACTTCAAATCTTCCTTTATTTCCAAAGTGGAATCTGAAGTATTCTTCCTTTAAGTTTTCAAACTTTGTGAGTTTTATTTATTTTTATTTGGTTTTATCCACTCTCCAAATAAATTAAAAATATCAAACTCTGCATACAAGCTTTATGTTGCTGGGACTTATGAGTAATGATGATTTATGCACATTTTAGTGCATGTCCTAGGTAGATGTATTAGATTGGATCTAAGGACTAGTCACACAGGTACCAAGGAGTAGGGCAAATAGAAAACTTCAAGTAATAATTATCTGGTCAAATTTGATATGCAAGATAATGCACATGTTTTGTGTTCAACCAGTTTCTAAGGATTGCTATACCACTTGTAAGCAGATATGTGCTATGTTAGGGATTAGATAAAATTTGACTTCTGACAATATCCATCAAAGTAGAAATAATTTTAATTATTCAATCTCGACATTTGCTTTAATAAACTCTATTTATTCCACTATTATTAGAGATGTGTTAACTGCATATAGATTGTTGCCTACATAATGTTGTTGAAATTTTAAGTGAAATTTTAATCATTCACATGAGGAAATGATTGCTGATGCTACTAAGGAAAAGATCTGATTTTTTCCCACTACTACTTTTTGTAGTAAATTATTTTTGAAAGGTGGTCACTCAGATCTGAGATATAACTATGATTTACCTTAATTTGAATTCCATCTTGGGAGTAAAAGATTTGTATTCGGTGCAGTTCTTCTCTGTGTTTTGGTTGATTGGTTTTAGATTAGCCATTTAATTCAGAATGGAGTGTGTTTGGAGAGCAGTAATGCTGCTGTCAGTTTATAAAGTCTGCACAGGGGTGGAATGAAACCAGTTTGAGAGTTCTTTTAACAGGAATAGTGTTACTGCAAGCACATTTTCCTCAGATTAAAAACAAGGGGTTGAACATCAAATAAAAACATGCTATTATGGTCACCAAGCAATGGGTGCATTGCTCTTCATCAGACTCCTTAAAAAAAACAAAAAAAGCCCCCAAAGAAAACCAAAACTCAACCCCCCAAAAACCCCAAACCAAAAAACCAAGCCCAGTCAAACTACAAAACCTTTAAAGAGCCCTTGGTAACTTGGAAAAACTTGACTGGTGTTTTTGAGGAAGTCATAGGACTGATGTAACAAAGCTGTGGTGAAGTGAAAGGGCTTTTTTTCTTTTTTCCCCTCAAGTCCAGAGCTCCCTTCTGGTGTCAGAAGTCATGAAAGGGTGTCTCTATGGAGATATATTCTGTGCTTTTATTTTCTTTTCTTTTTGTTAAATATAAGTTATAGTTAATAACGGCAGAAAGAAATGCCACGACTGCCTAAATAATCACACACGGATATTTAGATAGATTTTAATATATTGTTTTCTGACTATTTCTTTAGAAGTGTCACACTCTTAGCATATTTAGAAATCTGACCAATACATTTAACTCTTCCTACCTTGAAAGTGAGGAATATGTGAGAGATGGATCTTTTGGATTGTCAGTTAGTGTTCCTTGTTCCTGTTGGTTTTACACCAGTAGGATTCCTGTAAATGGACTTTAAATCCTCACTAACAGAAGAAGGCAGATTTAAGTGTTCAGGTTTGCGTATTTGCATGTGCTTTCCAATGCAGACAACATAAATAATTTACCTGTGATGGGTTCACCTGAATCCAACAGTCAGAGATGCTTCTAGTTGCAGGACAGATGGGAGTCCCCAGGTGATGGTATAGAGATGTAAAGTGCCAGTGCCATTTCTGGATGGGCACAGCTGCTCTCTGGGCTGGTTGGCATGCTGCCCAGTGGCCAGGCACATACTGATGGGTAAACACTCAGAGCTGGCTCCTGGGCACAGCCCAAGCCACTGAGCTCTCACTCTCGCTGGAATTTAGGGTAGACTGTGGCTGCTCCCCTCAGAACTGAATTGTCATTTCCCTTTTCTAACTCATCAGTAACAGTAGTTTAGTCCCAAAGAAAAGACTGTGGCAGGTTGTGCTGTGCAGGTTTTTCCTAAGCTAAACACATGAGTTCTGTGCAGCTGAACTACTTCTAGTAGAACATTTATTTTCACTTTTTCGTAAAATCACTTACAAATTCTGATCAACTAAGTAAAATAAAAAGAAAGTTAAATAAAGAAATAGATAAAACTTTCCTGATGACAAAAACTAAGTTTAAAAGTATTTTGTAAATTAAGTGAATTGCATCAAGTAAATAAAATGTATTCTACCCATTTAGTATAGATGTTCTGTCACCAAGATAAATGGACTAGCTATTACAAGTATCTGTGTGGCTGAAATGCATAACAACATAATTACTTTGCCAGCAAAATGCTAACCTGCTTTAATCATTCTGTTCACAGAATAATGTAAAGTGATTTAGTGGGTAGAATGAATCCACTTACAAATTGTTTTATGGTCATAATGCAGTCCCTTTGTAGAATGTAAATTGATGATGATAATTTTATGGGCAAATGATTTTTCAATTAAAATGTCTTTTCACAGACAGAATGGGAATGTTACAAACTGTTCCAAATAAGAATATGTCAGGGTGAAGGCATATAGGGTTATCTAGTGTATCAGCCAGAGCCTCAGCTGAAAGAACTATGTTAAAATGTGATTTATTTTAGTCAAGGTTTTAATTTCTTTTCATTACATGTGCAAAGTAGCCTTATTTGGTCCCCTTGGCATAATAACCAGCATAAAAATTTTCCACATAAACAATAGCAACTAGCATTTCTCCTGTTCTCTTTGACTCTCTTCTGTGCTAGTAACTTAGGCTTTAATAATTATTTTCAGCTAACAATACCATTTTCTGTATTACAGTAATTGCAGTGTCTGTAAGGATCAGAATATATCACTGCAGTACAGTCATCTTTAATTTTAAAATTGTGATGAGGAAATGAACTATATTGCCTAGCCTAACTAGATGAACTCCTATTCAGCATAGTAGGGGATTATTTGATTATTGCTACATTGCTATTCTATTTTAAAGTGTTTATATGGAACCTGTGTAACTGTATTAAGTAAAAATCACTTCAACCTTTGATAGCTTCTGCTATTGCATATAAACGTTCTTTTCTTTAGTGGTAGATCAGCCTAAGGGATGGTTGAATGGTGACTTTTTAAAAGAGTTACTAACTCCAAAGTCTCTACAACAGTATCAAATGCTCTGTGTGTTTTCCATACCATCCAAGTCAGACCCCACCTGCAGAGCTGGCCCGGCACAGGAGGGAGCTGCAGCTGCTGGAGAGAGCCCAGAGGAGGCTCCAGGATGATCCCAGGGATGGAGCAGCTCTGCTGGGAGAAAAGGCTGGCAGAGCTGGGATTGTTCAGCCTGGACAGGAGAAGCTTTGGGGTGACCCAGCTGTGGCCTTTTAGTGCATGAAAAGAGCCTACAAAGAAACCTGGAGAGAGACTATTGACAAGGGATGGAGTGACAGGACACGGGGGAACGGCTTCCCTCTGGCAGGGAGGAGGTTTAGGTCAGGTGTCAGGAATAAATTCTTCCCTGTTGAGGCCCTGGCACAGGTTCCCAGAGAAGCTGTGGCTGCCCATGGATCCCTGGGAGTGTCCAAGGCCAGGCTGGACAGGGCTCTGAGCAATCTGGGCTAGTGGAAGGTGTCCCTGCTCATGGGACGGGACTGGAATGAGATGATCATTAAGGCTCCTTCCAACCCAAACGATTCTGTGACTCTGAAAATTGAAGCAGAATTTGTATGGTGCAGTGTTTCATAGCTGAGTACTTTGTGGAAAACATTTTGTTGTCTTTTAAGAATCATATAAACAATTTTTTTGCTAAGCTGCTCTGCAGCATTCAAGACACCAAGTTAATGACTGTAAAGTTTGCAGTTTCCTGAACAAACGGATGCAGTAGCTTGCCCTTGATACTAAAGACAAGCTCAAATATCACTGTAAGAGGCAATCCACAGTTGTGTTACAAATATAATTAGCACCAAACAGTTCTGTTGATTGCAGTTTAGAAATTTTTGATGAGCAGCATCAATATTTAGTGGTTGCTGAGATAAGTATGTGCTGTGAGTTAGCCCTAGCCACTAACCCATCCCCAGCAAAAAACGAGCACCTGTGAACAGAATTGTACCTTGGGAGTGCAGTATAATGAGTGATAAAAACATAGATGTGTGATGTGTTGTTCAGTCTAAAATGGCATCCTGAATGAAAGTTTTAAAGTTTGAAACTTATAGTAAAGGAGGTACCAGAAAAAGAGGGCAGTGAAGTTATGTGTGTGTAATGGATGTGATTTATATAGTAAAATCTGTCCAAGGTTTAACAGCCTCTTAATTTGTATTTTCTGTGGACTTCTGTTTTTCTTGCAGGCTTTTCTCACTCAATTTCTCCTCTGCATGAGCTTTGAGAGTTAGAACCACCCTTTGAGCATCTCAGTTCAGCCTTCTGTTTCAAGCTCCACATGTAATGTTTGAGCTTTCCAAACTCTCACATATAATCTGATTGTTTCTACACTTCTCAACAGTAATCTCCTCTCAGGCTGTTTTTTGCTGTCCTTTAGCTGTCATCACTTCCTTACAGAATGCTGCTGTTAACAGCATCTTCCTGACTCCACTGCTGTGATCATCACATCCCTTATTAAAAACAAACTTCTTGTGCTTGCTTTTCATGACTACTGCTGCTCCTTTTCCAATCTGATCTCTAATGCAAGATTCTGTCTTACAGTTTCATTTTAAAGGGATTATGATAGATTGGTTAATTCCTTAATTCTGTCTCTAGTCTTTCACACTGTACAATGCTCCTTCTCAGATGACGAGTCCTTCCCCTTCAGAGACAGGGTGTGCTTTTCCTGCATTCTGCTCACAGAGAGGGATGGGACAAGCTGCATTTTTATTATTGTGGGCTAAAACCTGTGCTATTTTATTATCTCTGCCACCCATTATTTTGGTGAACTTTTGATTCATATGCCTGTTCTATCCTTAAATTTAAATATTACAATATTCATAGTGAATACCTCTGGAGATTTCTTCCATTTTTTTATTCTGCTTGGTTTTCATCATCATAAGCTCCAGCTGGGGCCAGTGACTCTCAGTTAACTTGACTGAGTCTCACCAGACAGATCTTTTGGTTTTTTGCACAGAGTGAGAAACCACAAACCTCTCTTTGTTTCTCATACAAATTATCAATCACATGGCAACAATTTCAAAATTTGGAGAATGTACATGTCAGAGTAGATTTTCAAGCTAGTCACACCTTGCTGATCTCTTGGTTTTAGCAAAGAGCAGCTCCGTTGTTAAAACCAGACACAATTTTTAAACTATTTGTAAGAGTGTAAAAAGAAATTTTTTCTTCCTTTCACTTAGAACTGTTTTAAAAAGTTGACAAAGGGAAAGCAGTCCTCTCTTTTTCTGTTGTCTTTTGTTAGAGCATCTAAATATTGAGTCCTTGGCTGTACCCTCGTCATGTATCTATCTGATGTCTGGAGGTCCATTGATGCTTCCTGCTTATATTGAATGTAATAATCAATTTTTAAAGAAGAGAGCACTATTGGGATGGTAAATCATTTCAGTTCATAAAGGTTATCTTATGATTCTGTGTGGCCTAATTTCTGGAGAAAAAAGCAAAATACTTAGTACAAGATGATCTCACATTTAGATTTTTAATAAGTAGGGATTCTTAACTGCAGTATCAACTAATGATTTACAGACTCAAAACTTTTAAACACTGTTGTGGGTTTTAATTAATTTTCTTTCTTTCTTTCTGATAAATGACTGTAACTTAGTAAATACCCTCACTGTGCTACTATTTCTGCCCTTTTTGATTTTAACTAAAAATGATTTGTCTTCATTTCTGCATCAGCAGCCAGGGCTCACTTTGATAGTATCTCTCTCATAACATTTTTCCAATAGGGATTGTAGTTGGAACCCTAACAAGAATAACAATTTGAGAAATGTCTATAAGTCCTTAAGGCTTTGTCATATTGGAAGGAATTTAGCTGTATGATATGGGCAGGAAAGATGCAGAATCAATAATAAAAAATAAGTAAGAAGCAGTGGGTGGTCTGAATTGATATCGACAAGCCAACAATACAAGCTGTTTGGGCCTGATTACATTGACTATAACTCTGGCAGGACTTTGATGCCAACTAATGGTTTTGTCATCTTCTGATAGTTTTGAAGTGCATCACCTCAGGAAATCTTGTGTATTAGTTCCTTTTGTGAGTGTAGAATGGAGCTGTTCTGTCCCTGAAGCTATAATTTTACCTGCAGATCTTTGGAAGATATGGAGATTCTTTTGTCCAAAAACCAGAAAGAAAGAATGTAGATAAAATCGTGCTGTAATTTTAATGTACTTGATGTCAATCATAAAAAACCAAAACCCAAACAAACAAAAAAAAGAAAGATTATGTAATTCAAAAAAATAGAAGGTAGATTTGTTTGTTTTTTTGTTAAGAGAAATGGCTACAAAAGAGGGACTCCAAAGGAGTAACACACAAGAAAAAATTGTGTAATAACCTTATCATATAATGGGAATATATGTATAAACCTATTAAAATAAATGGTTAGTCACTTTCATGATTCCATTAAACCTGGTTAATACCAGTGTAACTTTGTGAGCTTTGGCTTGTTATTTTCATATTGGCAGGCACAGAACTAATCCAGGGGGAGCTGGATTTTGGTATTAAGCGAATTTTTTATAGCTTTGCATACTTAATTGGGAATAAATCTGCCATAGAGGTAGTGGGATGTACATTATTCATTGAGTATTTGGACAGTATGTATTTATCAGTGTTCTCTGCTGATGCTGTTTGATCCTAATGGACAAAATCTCCACAGGTAACTTTGCAGTTAGACTTTTGAGTCCTAGCTGCACTAGTTTAAATTTTCTCAGAAGAATGGAGGAGGTGGGTTTTGCAGCATTCTTAAACCACTAGAGAAATGTCCTCTGAATTCAAATTAGAATTAAATTATCATGGAAAATGCTGCCAAGCTTGCATAAATTGAATTTTTTGTAAGGCAATGAAGTCAGTTCCAGTGGTATTTTGGGAATAAGCACAGAATATGCACATGCAGCCTTCGTGACATCATGATGGAAGGGTGATTTCATTCTTCTGATACTTTGCTCATGCCAGCATTTCTCTCAGGCCTTTTTCTACTGAATCTCATATCCTACAGTTCTTAGTAAAGATAAGCAGAAAAGTGAAACAGAACTCATCTCTATGGCAACTGTGCAATAACCATAATAAATCATGGCTTCATACAAATAGGTAACAGCCCTTTTTGACATCTACGTGTAGTAGAAGATTCTCTGTGGTTCTTTGTATTGAAATAAAAGTAGATTTTTTTTGAGCTGAGAACAATATGAATTGCAGCATATTTAAACAGTGTCACAATGGATCCTCTGTTAACATCTTACATTGGGGCTGTCAGTAATGGTGTGAAGTTTTCCCTTGGCTGGGTGCTGCTTATCTTCATTTGAAGAATATTTAATGAACTAACAATGTCTGAGGGGAGCAATGTGAGTGCATGAGGGAGTAGAATGTCTTCCATATGAGAAATGGTTAAATGGGTTAGAACTGTTAATGTTGGAAAAGTAATGGCAGAGAGGGATAAGAAAAAGGCCAGTGAAATAATGAGTAATATAGGGAAGAGAATGATTGTTCCCTGTCTTTCACTATACGACAACTGGTGCCATCGAAATTAAATTATCAGGAGTGGGTTCCAAACAAATAAAAGGAGCACTTCTTCACACAGAATGTAACCAAGTTTCAGAACTCACTGGATGAGATGTTATGGCTCCTTGCAGGACAATTTAACACAAAGATATAGTTTCTGGCCCAGCCTGGAAGCTTTTGAGCTCTGAATTGCTGGAGAATGACAAGAACACGGATAAGACAGATGGTGCAGAGCAGAAGGGATAAAGGAGGGTCATGGGGTCATCACATATTAGGATGTGGAAGAATAACTGCAAGCACAGCTGTGGATGTTCTTGGATATCAAGCCAGACTGGCTGACCAGAAGCTCTGGCTGACTCTCTCTACTGTACAAGTTTTCCTAAGTGATATAAAATGCTGGAAAACAGGGAAAGAAGTACTGTCTGATCAATAGCCTCTTTATGTGTTATTTAGCACTTGGTCAGTCAGGTCAGGGATAGCTCCAGCTGGATTCCATTTCCCACTGAAGGCAGTGGTGCATAGTTTGGGATTTTGTATATGCTGCAGTGGCTAGAATGGCAGGATAATTCCATACAGGTTTCCTTTAGCAGGTGCCAGTGCAGCAAAGGCTGGCTGTGAATGGTACCTGACACTACTATTATCCTTTCCTGGATTTCAACATTTCACTTGTATGTTGAAATATTTATGTTACAATTTGAAACATGAATATTTTTTCCCTGTGATTTCATAATTACTTGTTTCAGTGCTGACCTGAGAGGAACTTGGAATTTCTGGGGAAATTCACAGACTCTTTGTTTTATTGCACACCCATCTCTTGGGAAAATGTTTGGTTCTTTCAGTAAGACCCCAGGTATTTATTGAACAAAAATGTGATAGGAAATGATGTAAAATGGTGGAGTTCTTGGCAACAATAAAAGTAAGATTTTCTGTGTTATAGCACATTGACACAATAATGAAAATTTATCTCAGGAGATGTACTGAATAATTTATTGTGTAATTTGCTAAATCTTAAAAATTCACTATGGCAAATATCTATTTTTTTTTATTTCAAATTTAGATTAAGATAGCAGGACTGATCTTTTGATATTTCAATTTATAAGGCTACTGCTCAGCTGAGATAATTAAGTTTTGCATCTTGTAGAAATTATTATGGAGTCTATGCAATGATTGTTTAACTCTCAAATGGCATTAAAAACTTCTTAGGGGAAGCTTTTACTAAGATCTCTGCTTCACTTGAGAGTTCTGAACAGCCAGGATTGTTGTGCTTAAAAGTTATCAAAAATAGGAAAAGACTGAACTGACAAGGTAAAGATTGTTTCCCATAAGCATTATGATTTTAATTTTTGCTTTTTCATATAATTCAAACAGACTTTTCAGGGAGAATATTTGCAAAAGAATTATTATTATAAATATCAGATTATATATTTTCATAAGAAAAGTGTATTTAACTGAAATAACATTTTGGATGCAATCTAAGAATTACTTATATAATCTTACTCATGGATAATCTTTCATGTATCTGTTCTGTTGATGGATGAAGTCTAAGAGCTGTTGGTAATAATGTCAGAAAAGATGGGCAATTGCTCTTGCTTTAATGTATGTGAGGGTATTTTGTTGTTTACATATGTGCTAGACTTTATAAATAACTTTTGCCAGGACAGCAGTCAATAATGTATCTTATAGGAGAGTTATTTAAGCCCTGTAAATTAATTAGTTTGCCTTTCAGTGCATTATCTGCTACCTCATTCAGTTTTGTATTCTGATTACTCTGTTGCATTGTGGTTGTCCTTGATACTGGATTTTCAAAAATTACTTCCTAATTATTATTCCATAGCCTCAAATAAAAAAAAAAATCCATGAATTGTCAAAATCCATTTTTGGAATAGCAACATACTATGACTTTGAGTTAGGATTCTAAACAGAATTCTGGCTTTCAGCTCAACAGGAGGAAGATTCAGTGTTAGTAAGCTAACAGCTTTTAATGGTGAACATTTTTCAGAGTTCCAGTTCCAAAATGAGGATTCCCAAGACCTTGCTGGCTTTTATGTACCCTTTTTTCTTTTTCCCTGAGTAAATTGTTAATCCATTTCTAGGTTAGGAATATAGTAATAGAGCATTTTTAATTATAATAGAAAATGAATTATAAATGTCATGAGATGGAGAGCATTTGATGTGTTTAATAATCTAAAGAAAAAGAAAGTAATCTCGTTCAGTAAATTATATGGTCTTCCCTTAAAAACTGTCTTTGGCTTTGCAAGGGGAAGAAGAAGCTGGTGCTGTGCACTCATTAATTATGCAGCTACACCTGGGAATCAGTGCTGGGGATCTGGATGACTTTTCCTAGAAATGACCCCTTCCAGTGCACAGAAAACATCTCTGGTTTGCTCTGAACGGTGGACCTTTGAAAGTGTGTGAGTTCTTTGTGCCGTTTCCTTCCTTGCACTGCTCCCAGGAGGGCACATGGTGGTCACTGCATGTGCAGATCATTGCAGAAAGCGACAACCACCCAAAAGTGTGTGTTTTATCTGCACTGAAACAAGAGCAGCATGGTGCTGCTGTGAGAATGAGAGACACTAGAAGGACACACGTGTCACTGCTGGTAGGTCTGGTCCCTGTTTGCAGAGATTTTGCTGGTGCTAAATAACACCACACATCTTGGAAGTGTCAGGTTTTCTAATCCTGTATTTTTGGTACTGAAAGTTTCAGATAAAACCGAGCAGTAGAAGTGGGACAGAAACAGCAGCAGCAGAAGCAGAAAGAATGAAAGGATTAGCCAGTGCCTGACTAGTCCATGCTTGTAGAGGGAGAGTAATCAACCCAAATGTCAACATTTATTAATGCTGTTCACATCAAAAGCTGTCAGATGAGCACTACATGAGAGTCCTGGCTTCAAAAAAGAAGTATCGATTGAAATAAACTGCGATTGCAGTTCCAACATCCTCACTCAATACATATCCAGCTTTGTATTCTGTAACAAAGTCTCTAAAGGCTGGCAAACTCTGGAAAGTACTTACAGAAATGTCAAATCATGATCTTCACCTGGTGAATACTTGTCTGTCTGATTCCTTCCACTTACTGTTAGACTTAAAGTAATAATAACTGCAAATGGAAAAGTTGCCAAAATCCCAAGCTCAAACTCGTGCACGTGTACAAACTCCTTGATGTGCTGCTGTGTGCTTAGCTGTGCCTACAACACATGTACACTTTGTTTTGCCCAGAGAAGCAGAAAAGCAGTGGGATAGGTATTTAATTCATTCTGGCTTACTGGTTTTCTCCCATAAGATTTTACATTAAGAAAGTTTATAAAAGCAAGTATGTTTTGTATCCAAATATGCATAAAATAATCAGGGGGAAAAAAGTTTTTAAAATGGATGTTCTTAACTACAAGAGACACTGAATGTTCTGCTGCAAATGTCTCCTGTTTTGAATGATTAGGCAGAAAAGAGCTTGTTAGTGTTTCTCTTATTGCAATCTTTACATGTCAGAAAGATTCTTAAAGCAAAAAAGCAAATTATTCAGATTATTTCCAAATTCCTCTTTGTTAATATGTATGATATGCAGCTTGCAAGATGAATTTCAAGTTGTTTTTCTCTGAAAATGTCCAAATAATTGATGTCACTGCTGTGTCTTTTAATATATATTCATAACAATCACGTCTTTCAGATCTGATTTTTTTTTGTTGTTTTGTTTGTATCACTAGTAGCTTATACTTACTGTGGCCTCATATCATTCTTTCTGCCTCTCACTGTTGCTCTACCCAAGCAGAATTGGGGAGAACTGGGGGACAGTCAGTGTGCTGGGGAACGATTAGGTCCACCTCCAAGGTCAGATAGTTGTTTTCTTCCAGCTAAAAATATTTCATTTAGCATGTAAATGTAAATATGATTTAGAATATAAATTATTTTTAGTCTAAGTTATTCCATCCTTAAGTGGGCCTAATAAAACCATTTAACCAGTGTTTGGTAGAGCAGTGCCAGGGAGAGGGGGTGGGACCTTAAGCCAGAGGTCCTGGCTGGGTGAGAGAGCCCTTTTCAGAGTGTGCAGTCAAGCAGCAAATCTGAAACCTATGGAGTCACTATTAGTGAAATCTTCACTGTGCAATCTTAAATATGTACCACTTATCCTGGCATTTTCTAACCCTAGACCCATGATACAGAATGTATCCAGCTCACACATAGCTGGACAGGAAGCTCCCACACTTGTGGAGCAGGACCAAGGCCAGCTGGCAGCTCTCTGTGTGGCAGCCCCAAACTGGGACTGCACTCCTTGTCCTGGCACAGCCGATCTGGTGTGCAAAGGGAGCATTCCCACCCTGCATGCCTGCAGATTTACTCTGTGCACCACATGTGTTAGTGCAGGGACTCTGGGAAACGTGATACAACATTTCAGAGGTGAGCTGAACCATCAGAAAGTGATTTGCAGTGGCAGAAAATACTCATTTAATTGTGCATGAAGAGATAAATTGTGTACTGTGTGGACAGGCAGGCAGTTTATTGAAGTGGGTGAGTGTGTACATGTGAGGGCTGTGCTCTGGCTGTAAATACAGGGTGACTCTTGTGTCACCATTTTCCCTTTGTCTGAACTTCTCTGCCAAGGGTGTAGCTCTGCCCCTTCTCCCCCACAGGAGTTCTGGTGTGAGCAAGAAAAGCAGAATCATCTATTTTTAAAAGATCCTCTCCTTTCCATTTGCTTTTGTTGATTTGCTTCAGTGAAGCCATGCCAGTTCACGCCAGCTGAGGGTGGAAGAATGCATTTCTGTATTGCATGATCCCAGTGCCTCACTGGAATCTCATGTCCAAATAAAATACAGACTCCCACAGCAGGGTGAGGTGGGACTATCAACCAGTCATGAAATCCACAACAGTGACCACCAGTAAGGTGGTCTCTCAAAACTTAAGCACTATCTGGACCCATATTTTTAGATCTGGTTTATGATAACAATTGCCCAGCAGAGTCTGAAGGTATTTTTTGCGTTTATGATTCTTGCTTTGTGTGAACTTAGGAAATTCAGTGGGTGAAACAAAGGCACCTGTTGCAGTGGTTCTTCTGGGCATCTGGAATTGTTTAACACCATGACTATACTATCACTGAATTGTTGGATTTTTTACTTTTTGCATCAATATATAGGAATTGCAGTGAGGACTAAGGTCTATTTTAAATGCTTCTGTTCATCTTTCACAATTGGAGCCATCAGTCAAACTGATGATATTCTTGGATGTGGCATCACATCTAATAATAAACAACATTTTTTGAGTGACAGGAAAGGTTAGGTTATCTTAAATGTGAATTTAACATCACATCCACTTGTTACAAACTTTCCTTCTGACAAGCTGTAAATGAGACTTTTATCATTGATTTATGGTAGGAAATAAAATGATGTGTATTTTCCACAATTAATCTTTTATCATTTTATTGACTCAGTAAAGGAGGGACTGTTTGGTTGGCAAAGGTATGGTATGAGTTACTGAGTTTCGGGTTTAGCACTGTGCCAAGCTGCACCTCTATTTTAATTTATTGTGTACAATTTGTTGTATGCTTACCAAAGCAATTAGTAACAATATCTGTGCTAATCACAGTCCTCTCTAGCATCAGGAACACAGCAAATGCTGCTTCAACACTAAACTGTGCTGAAATAGCAATGGCTTCAGAGTCTGAACAGAGTAATCTTAGCCCTGAGAACAGTTAGGGGATTTGTGTATAATTCAAAAATTATTAAGTTTGGTGACAAAACTTAAAGAACACGGTAGCCTTGAGTTATTTTAACACATAAGGAGATCAATTGCAGTACCTCAGTGATTCTGGAGAAGAGCAGGGCATGCACACTGCACCCCACCCTCTGTGGTACCCCAACAGGCTTTTCTTTTGCATGGAGGAAGCAGTTAAAGAAGTACAGCCTTTTTGATCCGTGCTGGTTTTGTGCTTTGGAATTGAATCTGGCAGAAGCCAAGCATATATTTACTGTCACCTGAGTTACTTGAACACATGACTTGCTTCTCTTGGAGCAGGGGAGCAGTTTGAAATGCAGCAAACATTGGCTGTAAAAATGCATTGTTGTTTTCTGCACATGATCACAAGCATTTAAATTCAGAGAAGCAGAATTAGTTTTGAAGCCTTACTCTTGAAACTCAACCTGTTACTAAGTAATAATGCATCCTAGGACTTGTTCTTTAATCAAGACCCAGATTGTTTTAGCAAAGCTGTGTTGTTGTGCACATTCTGAAATTAAATAGATCTGCCTGAGCAGCTGAAAAGTGTTGAAGCATGAAAGAGAGGCTTTTGACTGAGCAGGTAGCAGAAAAGAGAAAATCTGAACCAGGCTGTTGGATTCTGAAATGGAGCTTGATCATAGGCATTTCAGAGGTGATTTACTGTACTTCACTATCTGGACATAAAATATCTATTTATATGTAAATAGTAAAACCCAACAACTTATCTTTTTCCAGATATGTGTGAATGGTTGAAAGGTGTGCAGTGCAGCAGTTAGCTGCATGGAAAAGGCAAGCTGTGTGTGCTTTCCATAATCTGAGTGGGGTAAGGAGTTTTTATCATTCTGAACCTCATACCTGTAGCCTGAAAAGCAGTAACACATAGTCCTCTCTCACCACTGGTTTTGGCTGATAGTATATGTTGCATTGCCAGATTCTGCCAGATGTATGTATTTGCTCTTTTTTATTTGGCAAAACTCCATTGGTTTCAGGGGTATTTTTTCCTGGAATAAGACTGTGGACCAAGCACCATTTCTGTGATTCAGGTTTTAGAACTGCAGCTGTAGGCAGGGGCTGGGTACATTCTATTAGAGGTACAATGCAGTTCACTGCCACAAATTTACCATGAATAAACTGTATTTGCTAAATGGGATATTTGTGGTTGTGGCCCAGAGAGATTGCTGAGTGGCAATAATAATCTGGTTTTAATATTTCAATATGTGTTATCCCAGTGATTTCAAAACCTAATGGAAGTACAGACGTGTTTGATATTTACCTTTTGGAGGAAGATGTGTTGGTCGGATTGGAGGTGTTAGGAAGAATCCCTTCATTAAACCCATAACTCCTGTGGCTGTGAGGGGCCGGTGCCCAACTGCAGGGCGCTGGGTCTCTGAGGCTGATCATACAGACTGGGGAGGGAGCAGAGTTTGCACAGAGCTTCTCAGAACCTTACAGCGAGTGGTGGAAGGTTAGTGAAGTATAATTCAACTTCCAGGAGTAATTTTTAATGTATGACTTGGCAAACTAAGCTAAAACAAATGTTAATGCAAACACCAGTTTCAGTAAGGCATGGATACAATTTAAAGGCCGTGGCAAGATTGATCTGCTTTCACACTATGATGGAAAATGAGTATCAGAAAATTATCTGCTTCTTCTGGGTAGATTTAGTTCATTTATCATCTGTTCAAAAATTAGAATGCCCATTTCCTACATGTTACAGTGGCTTAATACTTGACAAACAGTAGTGCTGTTAGCAAGAAAACAGGAACAAAGGGGAGGGAAAAATTATTGTTCTTTGAGAGAACAATTTTCAAGAATGTTACTATTCAAAATAGAAGAAAGTTCTTAAGTAATCAAATTAAATTTGATGAGAAAGTAAGCCTTTAAAAAGTCTGTTTTACCAAGCTCTGAAAATAAGAGCATCTCCAAAGCTGAACTAAGGTTTCCATGGTTAGAAGAAAATCTTAAACTCTATTTAGCCTGGTCCCTGAGAGAGCAGAGAGACCAAAAGGATAGGGAAGGGTGATAATGATCAAAATATAATAGAATGTCCTCAGTCTCTGAAGAAACTGCCCCAAAATAAAGGTATGATATGTTCTTAACATATTGTATTTCTAGTGAAATTCTTTCAGAAAAGTCTCATTAACTGACCCTACAAGTAGTTCCTTGTCACGTTGTGAGCACTGAAACAGTTAAGTGTTTTGTAATCCACTAGACAGGGGCTCTTTCCCGTATATTGCCCATTTTTCCAGTCTGTATTTAGTTCTGTTATCTTTTTTTTTTTCCTCCTGAAGCTGTGACTTACATTTTCTCATTTAATTTCAATGCACCAGGAACAGAGAACCTGATGCAGTTTTGATGCATTGGTTAGTCCTGATACATGAGACAAGGTTATGTCTATATTTGTTAGGCCATAGTGTGTCACTACAAGTCCCAGTCATGTCCTGGGAACATTTACTAATGAGCATTCCCTGGCTTGCTCCTGCAGGAACCCTGAACAGGTCCTGGGAGCTGCTCCTCCCTGAGGAACATCCCTGTTGGAAGGATGCCAGGAAGCTCCACTGACCCACTCAGTGACATTGGTGAGTCTGAATATCTGCTGTCTGTGTTAGTTGTGCATATCCAGACTATAAAGGTCTGGAGCTCCTTACCACTCATTTTCTTACATTCTGTGACATAAGCAGCTGTTCAAGATCACACAGAGATTCTGCCTTTATAAGCAACTCTCAGATGGAGTCAGTCACAGCTGATAACTGATGAAATCACATCAAGGGCTCCTGGGTGGTGTTGAGATTCCTCATTGCAGCTCCTCTTGGCTGGTCTGCACTGATACCCCTGTCAGAGGAAACTTACACGTTATTTTCAGACCTTATGGAATGAAACATCAATTTGAAACTTTGAGCTTTAATCCTCTCTCCATGAGAGAATTTGGTGTCATATCTGCATGCCCCAGATGTTTCAGGAAACCAGCTGAGTAAATCAATAGGTCATCAAAGCCAGCTAGGAAAATAGAAAAATAGAAAAAGTATTACTCTTACTGTTTTGTAAAAATAAGCCCAGTGTGGTGGAATGTTTTATAGCTCAGAAGATGTGGTCAAAGAATAAATCCTTGGGTGTCACCAATGCAGGATTTCACTGAGGTTCTTCTGCAGGAGTCTTCTGATGGTTATCTGGCCAGAGTTCTCAGTGCTGGATGCTGATTTTTTTTTTTTTTTTGGTGGGGAAAAGATGAAGAGAGTTTTCTCTGTGTGTTTCTGTATGGCTGGATATTAAAGTCATGCTGGGGAGTATTTAGTCTTTAATTATTCCCTCTCATGAGCCTGGAGATTTCAGCCCTATGAGCTGTGAATTGCTCTTCTCAGCTTTGCCTATTTCACATACTGAGATTAAGTCAATAAAATTATGCATGATTGTTGCAATAGGAGAAACAGGAAAAATCACCCAACGGGAAGCAAAGACTGAGCAGAAAGTAAGGCAGGTGGAGTGGGAGATTTCCCTGAGAACAGACTGCAAAGTGCAAGGTTTGGAGCACATGGTTGTTGTGCTAACACAGGTTAAAGGCAGCTGAGCTGGCAGTCAGGGAGCGCAGGGAAATGCAGCAGTCAACAAGGGTGGTCAGGAGTGTCTCTGCTTCATCCCAAAAGAAAATAAAACTATAGTGACCAAAAAAGTATGTCTGAAGGAATGCCAAGTATAAATACTTTGGACTCAGCAGGAAGAAGAGTTTGCTGGCTTCCAGATAGGAACTGCAAAGGAAGATATGGAGATGAAATAGTCCTAAAATATGGGAGAATCCGGGGTGAGGATGTGGGGATATATATATGAAATATGACATATTAATAATGATATATTAAAATATGTTGAAAAAGGCTGCATTTAGCATTATTCTGAGTGAGCTGAATTTCAATCTTCATATCTTCAAAATAATTATTTTTGGTCAAATTAATTTATAAATTTGATCAAAAATTGAATTGTCTTTTTTTTTTTTGTTTGTGGGAGAATCACAATCTCTGTTATTGTTAGCTATTTTTATACTTCACTTCAGCCATCATTAAAAATTAACAATCGGTTTTTGAAGAACCTCAACTGGTAATTCCACTAGTGAGACAGAAGGAGACAGGCAGATTTGAAAAATGCCAGCAAGGGAAATAGATTGTGCTACTTTTTTCCTCAGGGAAATAGGATCTTTTCATCTTTTTTTCCTGGAATGAGTAAAACTGGAGAAAAGAAATGTCAGACTCATTGACAAATCCTCCTCTCTCCCCAGGGAAATTACCCAGTGTGGCTTTAGGCATCAGGTAACTACTCAGGCCAAAAGACAGTGCAATGATGCAGTAATGAGCACTATTAGCTTTTTTCTGCTCTGCTCTGTTGTGCTGTGTGTAGCTATAACTTCACCAGAATAACTTTGTCGTTGGCAACTTATTTGCAGTGCAAAAGCCAGGTCAAGAAGCTATTTCTCCACATCTCTCCAGGCACAGCAGCTTACAGGGAATGCAGTTCTGTGTGTCACCTGCTGCCATGGCCAAGACAACACCTGGATGTCATATCACAGTAATGCTCCCTCAGCTGATAGCTCTTCCAGTTTAAACTGATTTATTACAGAGAGATAATCCATTAAATAATTTAGTTGTGAGTAATAAGACTAGATTGCCAGAACTGATTTGATTGCATCTGGTATTTCTGAGAGGAAACTCCTTGACCAATTGGAGTAATCATATTTTTTTATAGTAGAAGTGATTAGACAAAACCTTAAGAGCTGAGACTAGGGAAGTCTTGATTATTGTCTGTTATCTCAAGGACAGGTTTTGGGAGCATGTACTTATTTTCAGCTTTAGTACAGCAGCTGAGGTTGAACTGACCACAAATGAAGTTGTTTTCTGGTTTTGCTGATTTAATGGACGCCTGAGGGCTTATGTAGCCCAACAGAAAATTTTCTGAATTTTGTAGTATGTTAACAGTATTTCTCTGCATTTCACTGAGTCTTTAACTAAATGACATAACAGATTGAATTTATGATCAGGGTTCTTTTTTTTTTTGATATTGTGCAGAAATCATAACAAATGAAATTCAGTTGCATATTGGAAACAGGAAAAAAAAGTTGAGGTAATTTTTATGAATGAGATTGAGCCTCTTTCATATGTATCACCTAAATCTCTGCTAGTTCTGACCTTGTCATTGTTTAAAAGTAGTGCCAGGGGGTGACTTTAATCTCCTTGTTCATCTCTGCTGTTGTCAGAACTAATTAGTCAAAGTTAAAAAAGGATCTTTCATGTGAAATAAAATATGTTGATATATAAGCTTGTTAAGGATATGTTGCTCCTCCTCTTAAAAATCTCATCTTTCTGTTTGTGCAGTCTGACATGTAAATTAATCAGAGAGATTCAGGGCTATTTTTTCAAGTAAAATAGAACCATGTCACCAAGCTATCCACATTTCATTTTTATCTTGTGAGCTGCTGAAGGCATGAATAGCAACGTTCAAATTATGATCTGTTCCTTGTTTCCTATCTCATTTTCCTACTTGTTGTCTTTGCTTTTGAAATACTCCCATCTGGATTTACATCTAAGGATGACAGATGAGAGAAAATTTCAGCACACTGCAGTGTTCTGTGTGTCAGACAGAGGCATCCTACTTTCAGTGATATGGTCTTATTTACATAGCCTTGTCCTCAATGTTTTCTATAATTACTTCACTCAAAATCGAGATTCTGCCTCAAGACAGAAAAGCATCCATTAATAAATTCAGGTGAAATTTTTTAGGAATTCTGAAATGGTGACAATTTTTTTATAGTCTTTGTCAAAAGGCAGAAGGGTTTTAAGAATAAATAGCAATTTCTTTTCTGTAACAGTGTTATATATTCTCGAGTCTTCCTTATCTTCCCCTGAGTGGCAAATTGAAAATAGGTCTGTTCTAAAAAACTAAATGAAATTTACAGCCTTGAAGAAATTGAAAATATTCTGGTTTTAGGGTACTGTTTTCACTATTTGTCACTCTGCTGTGGAATACACTAAATTAAAGACCTGAGTATCTTAAGATGTGTTGGAATTTCAATGTGCTCCATCTGTTTGAGGTCATACCCACTGAAGGATGAGTTATCTCACACATCTTGGCAGTGCAGATAAATGTATATCAGAGATCAGCCACTGTGCATCAAGTAAGTAATATAAAACCTATAGTACGGGGTTGGGGGGACCCACACGGAGGAAATTTATAAACATGCACCAACATTTATGAAAAATAATGTGAGAATGTAATTCTTCTGAGTGGGATGGTCTGGTTTTGAATATCGAAGTAAATACCCAAACATCTCTAATGGACAAAACAAATGGAATCTTAAAAATACTTAAGAAATTTAAAAATATTTGGGCTACTTTTCCAAAATACTTCAGTCTTCAATGATAAATTCCTGCATGTCCATGTGATTTTTAATTTTTTTTTCACAAAATGGGCATTGTATGGATTTATTTTCTAAATAGAAATATATGCATGTCAGGGTAATTTATCTTAGTTCCATATTAAAACCTAGAATATATGCAAAATGTACAATGCAAAGAAAATGGAAAATGCACACAATTGATTTCTCTGTCATAAGGAATAATTGCATTTGTGATTATTACTTTTTAACCATAAATTGATATCTTATTATACTATATTCTCCTGTCCTTAGAAAATCTCAGGGGCAATATCTTTGTATTATCTAATCAATAGTGGTTTTTAGGGCAATTTTTTAAAAAAAATTCAAATTATCTTATAAATGAGCACTGCTAGATACCAGCTCAGTGTCCCAAATGGTTAAAGTGAGGCTCTGTAATGACAATTCTCTGTGTTTTGGTTGATGTCTGTGTGGCCTTATGGAGTTAAGGAAACTAGTGGATGGATGTTCATGTCTCTGCATTATTTGGATTCCTTCAGCTTTCTGTTTTGAGGGAAATGGTTCTTTATCGTTATTGTAAATCTTTCATAAACTCATCCTGGGCTGCGTGAAAGAAAAATTGCGGACTTGAAATCTGGTGAATGATATAATGAGGGAAAAAAAACAGTCAATAAAATGTTTTCTTTGCAAACAAGTCAAGTCAGCCTTTGTGCCCTGAGCTACAGAACTCCTGTCTGAAGTAGGTAATGCTGGGTAAAATCTACCTCTCTGCCTTTGTAATATCATCGTGTTCTCAACTTACTCATTTTTTAAAATACCATTATTTTTCTCATTAGCAATTGTAATTTATTTAAATCAATTGTATTTATTTCTCTTAATTTCACCACATAACAAATAGGGCCATTTGAGGTCTTTTGTCTCTGATGGTACTAATTTCAAGAATTGATCTTACATATATTACAAATTGCAAAATAAACAAACGACAAAGTTATCCAAAACTGAGTTAATTTACATGTTATATATTCATAGTCAGTAAATCTTGTTTGTCCAGTGTCAAATGGCTTTTGGAAGGAGGTAAGTAATAATTTAAAAAAATAATGATCAGAGAATAAAAAGTTTTATACTTTTCTAATTTTTTAATATTATTCATTAGTGAACTTTTCATAATATCTGTTTAAAACAACCTTTTTACCAGAGCATAACATATATTAAAGAAATAAACTGAGCTAGTTTATGCAAAGATAATATTAATATTTGCAGCATTGCCAGAAGGAGTAGAACCTGATAATAGGAACAAGCAGTGCTTGTGATGTAGTTAAGTCTCCACCACAACTGAAAAACTGCTAAAAGGTGAAAACATTTTTTTTAACTTACAGAACAGTATAGTGTTTCTTTTTCTTTTTTACTCTTTCTTTTTTTCGGTTGATTTTTGTTTGTTTGTTTGTTTCAATGTTTTTGTGTACTTAAAAATATATTGTATTCTGTATAAAGTTTGAAAACAAACTGAAAATGTTAAGTTCTTGCACTGTTCAGGTAATTGATACTCTTTTTTACAGAACTTCAATAAGGTAAATGGACTCATGACAAGGATGATTTTGACCTGTTAATGCTCTTATTGATGCATTAGTGACCATGCTAATAGCAAGTCTGGAAAGGATTTCCATTCTCATAAACAAATTGCAGATATTAAATAATTCATGTATTTATACTTGCTTCAAAAAAGAGACTTTTTATCTGAAAGCTATTAAAAGTCAAAATTTATTCTTGGCATAGAGCATAGCTTCAGTCTTTTTCCATTGTAAGGAAGCATCTGCTTGTTTTAAAAGCTTGTAGTTTCCCACCTTATCTTTAGGGCACTAACAGTAGTAAAAACCCAAAAATTAAAGTAGTGAAGCATAAACATCAATGCATACAAAAGGCAGTAAAAAAGCTGTAACAAGCCTTTTAAATTTTTATTGCAAAAATATGTCCCATTTTCCTTTGTCCTGTGAATGCAAAGCAGAAGCATTTATTTGAGCAAGGTTGTGTGAGAGGACGTGGGGAGCTGCCTGAACAGCAGGTGTGCTTAGTTCCAAACACATGGGCTCCAAGGTCTATTCTTGTTGGCTGGTTTTATTTTCCACTGGAGGATTCTGCTTTTCAAAACAAGCATAACTAGAATGGCTTCAGTCTTTGTGTCCTCTTCTCCCCTTTCTTTCCATTATTTTTACTGATGTTTGTCTTTTGCTTCAGAACTCACTCTCATGTCTCTTATTTATTTCCACGCTACACAATACTCTGAATCACTTACCTTGTTTCTTAACATTTTGTGTCTTTGGTTTCAGAAAGGTACAACTGTGAAGAAACTGGGTTGTTTGTTTTGTTGTCTACCCTGAGATTCAGAGAAATAATTCTAACAAAAACCTGCTGGTATTTTTTTTTTTCCTTAAAGCATATCTTAGGAGACTTCTACTTTATTGAAGAATGAAATGCCTTTGGAAAGCATTTCTAAAAATAGATTTATCTGAAAAAAACCTCAGCTGTGGTTGAAATGAACCTCTTGAGGTCTTCTAATCCAAACCACTGTTCAAAGATAGGTTAATTAGATGGAATTGCTCAGGGCCTTGTCCAGTCAGGTTTGAGTTTCTCCAGGGTCAGATATTCTGCAGCATCTCTGGGGCCCTGTTTCAAATTTTAGCTACATTCAGATCCCCAGCCAGATCTTTGCAAATATCGGGTCCAGCAGAGGACCTGCACCTGCTGCCTCCTCGGTCAGATGTGTTGGGAAGTTATCATCAACCCATCCCAAAAGTCAGACACCTCCTGGCCTGCCGAAGCCATTCTGCCTTTCCAGCAGATACAAGGCTGGATGAAGTATCCAGGGGCAGCCAGGATCTGCAAATGTGAGGCTACTTTCAGTCCTCTGAAGAAGGTTTCACCTCCTACTTCCTGCTGACAAGGCTGTGGGCAGCAGACACTCCCCACCATTTGTGCCAGGATGCTCTGCCCCTACCCCTGCCCCAGGAGCTCTCTCTGGCTCACCCCTTCCCAGACAGAGCTCCACATTCCAGCTGCTACCCCACACATAGGAGAGATTCCCTCCCTGCCTTCCTGGCCTGTCCTTCCTAAACAGCCTGTATTTATCTATCCTGTGAGCTGCCCCACAATCTCTGTGGACACTTCTTGTGTTTGTTTGATTTAAAGCAGATCAGTAATAATATCAGGATTTCCTTGGATGATGTAGGTTTCTTATTGTCAGGGCATATGCCCGGAATTAAAAGTATTCCTAATCAAAATCCTGATGAAAGATCAGAATGCTTTCTGATCATATTAGTCTGGTTACAAGGGCAGCTGAAATCCAGCCTGTTTCTGCAAAGCCCTTGTCAATAGAACTCTTGTTTGGTGATGCACATGGTTCTATCTGAATTTGTAGGAACAGTTAATTAACTTACTTTCTTCTAGGTTCCTCTACATTTTCCGCTGTCTGGTTTGTCTAAAGCACCTGTTACTGGCTTTTTGGTTCCCTCATTTGCTGTTATTTAGTACTGCTCTGGTGATTAACAGCATTATGCTAATGAGGTCCTGCAGCAGAGCGTTGGTTTTCAGTGTTGATAGTGGAGCAGATGGCTTGGACTCACAGTTTTGCTCTTGGGGTTGCACTACAGTAAAGGGGAAAAGTGGATTGAAGTTGTGCATCTTCAAAGTTACTTTTTAGATTCTTGACCTTTTAGAGAATGGTAGGGGGAAAATTTGAGTTAAAATAAAAAGGGATCATATTTGGAATCTCTTCAGATCTGGTAGAAGCAATGGATTGAAGGAGACTGCCCAGGCATGGCAGAAAGTAGAAATACTGAAGGATTGGGCCAGTTTCTCCATATGTATGGAGGCATTTAAGCATTAAGTCACTAATCTGGCAATAGAGAGAATGTCCAAACTACAGGCACGTAGGGTTGCCAAAGGGAAGGCCTGTTCTCTGTTACTTTTCCTGGCTGAGCTGGGATGAGGAGCCTTTGAGTTGGAGGGCCATCAGATACAGCAAAGCAGAGTAAATCCTCTTTATCTGGAACTGTAATCCCAGCTGAATTAGATGTGCAACTACTTAATTCATATAATTTGGTTGTTGTTTAACATCCTCCTGATTAGGTATTTGGTATGTCTTGCATGCAGGTCTCTGATCCTCAGATTTCTCCTCCAGTTGCTCTTGTGATGCCCATTCTGGTGTTTACTGAATCACATATTAAAAATATTGCTCTACTTGATGTTCTTTAAGGGACCACAAATGTTTATTCTTCACTTATACTTTATCCTGTGTCGGCAACCTGTATGCTTAAGGGCAATAAAGACTTGACTTGGATACTAGATGTGTTTAAATTTATTATCCAGACTTATAAAAAAGGTGTCTGGAAAGAAATTGCTTTTCTTCTTAACCTGAGACTGGATTTGCTTCCTACTAAATCAAAACTTATATTGACTTAAAATGTCATAATCTGCTTTAGGTTTATTTAGCAGATCACCACCATTCTGTATTCTTATGTTTACAGATTAATACACAAAGTAAGGAAATATATTAAAACATTTTCAAATTAATGTCTAGCACACTTTGAATCTCTGCTGTAGTGTTGTGGTGATCCTCCATCAGATGGTGCTATTAGGATTTAAGATAAGTACTTAGACTGGTTTGGTCTTAGGAAAACTGTCAGCTCTTCATCCTTTTTGTCATTTTTTATTTTAATTTAATTAGTGAAGCTTTATGGGAAGTTTTTATACTGTTCAAACAGTGAAGAAAGCCACGTATGAACATATGGTAAATGTCAAATTCCCTACTGATTTGAAAACATGCCTCTCAGCAACTTTTATTAAATGCTGTGGGTTGTTCAATAAGTGTTTACCTTAACAGTCACAAGTTCTGTGAAATCACACACTGTTCTTATCCAAATCTAGGATTCACACAAGCATTCCTGAAAGCTACTTCTGCTGTTCAGAGCCACATGATATTTGGGTAGTGGTTCTAATTTGGATATTTACCACTTCCAAAGCTTTTTTTGTATTGTTCTGTCAGCTGCCTTTTGGAGTGCTTGTTATTTTTTTCCCCACAGAGAATCAGATTTTTAAGACACTGAAGTACTTCCAGAAATATGGTCCTAAATTATTTAATAATGTCATCAAATTAGTTCTTTTATTTTCTTCAAGGTTATTGATGATTAAGCTTGGCTCGGATGTGCATGTAAGCCCTGGAAATGCAGTGAGAAATAACTCTGCTTCAAAAAGATTTCCCAAATGTTTGTAAATAGTTAAATATTGGTGGGAGCAGGGATATAGTTGTCAAATTTGGCTTTTTACTCTGGGTGAATTCTAAATATTTTAACTTTTAACAATCCATTGCTTTAATTTGCCCAGTGTAAACAGATGAATGTCATGCAAACATAATTCAGGCTGTGTCTTATTTATGCAGTTCCTTCCTGCTGCTGACCATTGTTGCTATAGTGTGACTGGGAGTCCTGGAAAGCTTCTGCTTTTTCTTTTTCTTATTATATAGATTTTAAGTCCAGCAAATGCTTTTATATTAATCACGATCAGGGCCCTTGATGCAAATACTTGTTCAAAAAAGGCCATGCAATGCTTCCATTTCAGCCATCTCTCTGATATCAAAAAACCCAGGGAATAGTTTCTAGAAGGTTCTTGAAAATCATAATAGTCATTCTTTAAACTAACTCTGGCTGGTTCACATTTCATTAAGTGGTACTTATCTAATGTGGTAAGTTGCTAAACAAAAACCAATTTGACCTTGCAATTGGTAACTAGACCTTGCTCAAAGAAGTTAATCTAGAAATGCTAAAACACATTTCAGTTTCTCATTTATACAGCTTTGCAGTAATTTGCTTTTCCTCTGGTACTTTTTGGCACTGAAATATTTTTCTTCTTTCTGATTAGAACATAAAGATACAAAAGAAATTACTTTACATGATGTGAATGCTTAGAAGCACATTTTAATTGCATTTGGTATTGCTTGAGATACTAATTACTGTTACAGCCAGATATAGTGTTAGAGCTTTTGACTGATTTTTCAGTGATTAAAGGGAAAAATTCAAAATGTTTCTCATTATTTATTCTTGATTTGGGAAAAAAAAGCGAAGAATAGTTAAAACACATTTTGACAGTTCTAAAAATGTTGAAAATTTCACACATGGTGAACAGAAGATAGCTCTGCTGTAGATCTTGAATTTTATTTCTTTCTTGGATCTTCATTTGAGAAATGTTGATGAAATAATCATCTAAATCTAAAAGCAGTAAGGCCAGGAAAATCATAATACATTTTCTTTATCTGTTGTCTTTATTTTTGGTTTTTTGTTTCTTTTTTTGTTTCTTTGTTTGTTGGGGGTTTTTTTTAATGTTTAAGGATCATGCTTCCACACAACCCCGTGTAATTTTGCTGTTCCTGAAGTATTTTCTTTGAGAGCATGGAAAATATTGCAGCTGGTAGGAAAAGTGCTAACTTGGGTAGTTTATGTACACTGAAATCTTGGCTTAGCCTTGTCAAGGATATATCAAACCCTCAATCCCTCTTTCACAAATTTTGCATGTTGATGCATGTGTAAAACCTTGCATTAAAATATTTCACTTTGCAACTAATATACAGGAAACAAATAGTAATTTTAACATATGGTTCAACTTACATTCCCAAATGATATAAGAGTGACCTGAGCCTCATTTTCAGAAATCATTATGGAAATCTAGGAAGCTTGTGGATTGTTAAATCCTGAATTTCTGTGTCTGTACAGAGGAGCTGTGGGAGAAGTGAAACGGCTTTCCCAAAGTCATGCCCACAGAGAGGCCACTGCTGTATTTCCCCACTCTTTTGGGGATATTACCATCATCTCCATGCAGATGGCATTAAAATGAGTTGTTTCAAGAACAATAGAGGATAAAGGGAAAACAAGCTGAAATCCAGCAATTTATTTATCCTATCAATTTGTCAAGTGATGAGAGTCATGAAAAGTATAGTGATGCTTTTTATAGTCAAGAAAAGTAAAATGAGCAGCTTTCGGTGTCTGTCAGACACAGTTCTGTGGAGGTGATTTTTGGTAGCATCCACACTATTATGGGGTAGTGAGTGTCTTTAGACCTGGCTGCACTGCACGGCTGCACTAATCTGCTGTAAACAGTACGATTTAAATGGGTCATTAAAAGGCATATTGTGATAGTGCTTCACTCTCAAAAGAAAATATTTTGATGGTGTTCAGTGTTATCCTTGCTGGGCAAATTAAAATTCTTGTCTAGAGATCAAGAGGTGTAGCTTAGATTAATATCTTAGAGAAGGAAGAACATATTATCATCTTCCACAGTCTAATGCCTTTATCTGAGCCAGCAGTTCATGATGCTGTGAACTGCTAAATCCAAGTGACCTTTCCCAGTGATATTCACAGCAAGTGGCAAGAATAACAAGTACACACACCAGGCTGCTCTGAAACTCTCCCTTCCTTCTTGTTTATATTATTGCTTCGTTATATTTAAAGATTTCTTGCAAACAATGCCTGCCACCTGTATTCCCACAGTAACGATCTGGTGACTGGGATCTCACCACTGGATCCAATTTCATTGGAGCTACAAAGACAGAAAAAACGCTGTCTGTGCCCTCTTATGGGAAGATGCCCCTTTTCATATTCCTCTGGGATAAGTCCATATTGTATTGCCACAGTGGGCACACTCTATTCATACTTTATAAAGACATTCCCTGGGAGGATATTTTGACAGAATTTCATTCGGCAACTGCTGGCTCAGTTTCACTCATATTAATTCATTTCTCTGACTTCCGGTCCATGTGGTTTTTTTGCTGGATCCATAATAATCAGAGATAATCCTGAGAACAACTGCCTCTGCATCAGCAGGTCTGCTCTTAGATAAAATCATATAGACTCTCAAAGCCCCTTATCCTTGGCTGGAATTGATTGATATGAATTAGTGGTATAAAGTGCATTTTTGTAAATGTACAATGAATTTTGTTTGTATTTAGCTTCTCTGCTTATTTAGATGGAAAAGTGAATTAGCAGTGTGATTTTTTAAAATGGGATTAGGTATTCCAGTTTGGTGAATGCTGATATCTATTTCATCCATGCTCCACTTATGTTCTTTTCAGAATGAAGCAATTCAGAAATGCTTTATTAATATGACACTGCTTCTGTGCCAGTGTTTGGCAATATCATCAGTGATTACTTGGTCTGTCTGGCTTTTATAGGAATTTACATAACGCAGAAAACTTTATTATTACACTAACCTGAGTAAATTCAATTATTTTGATATTTGTAATCTTGTTTCTGCGCAGGCTTTCTGAACAAAAAGTCTCATAGTCTCATGGTTTAAGAGCTAATGTGTCTAGTGCAAATTAAAACCTTGCTAGATATCTTCTCTAATAAATTTATAGAGACTGTTATTAAAGCAATTTCAGCAAGTGATAAACCAGCAGTAACACAGAACACTTGCCAGTTGTTAAACTAAGCCTTATAAATTGCTTGGTTGCTCCAGTGACATCTGGAGGAGCAGTGATGAACACAAAGATGTATTTTCCTCCAAGCATTCTGCCAAATTGTCTGTGGGTGTGATTGTTGTGTCTTATTATTGCTCTTTCTGTGGGAAGTCCTTACAGTTGGAGAGTGGAACCTGACGTAATCTATGGAGTCACAAAGCTGTGTTCTCCTGATAAAGCACCCAAAACTGTGTGAAATGACCCCAAGGCCTGGCACTGCCTGACTGTGCCTTTTTAAGAGCCCAAAGTAGCTAATCCAGTATTTCCCCTCTGGACCTAAGAGATGCCTTTATAATCCAAGTTTTGAAGTGGCAGGCTGGCATTCAGGCTCAGAGGGAAAAGTCATCTTCATTGGTTTCTTCCTGGCTTGCCAGCATAAATGTATTTGAGTCAGGGTGCTAAAATGCAGCCTGTTGGTACTGCTGCAGTCATCTCTTACTGTGGGATGCTATAATGCACTGACCTTTATTCACAGACATAAACAAAGTAGTGGTAAAAACTCAAAACCCCATTTTTCATTCCAGTCTGTGAGTTTTTGACCATTGATGAGCTCCAAGATTCAAAAATGTGGAATAACTTCCAGTTCTTACTCTTTTTCATCCTATAACTGAAAAAATTGCCAGCATTTCAAGGTCCAAACTTGAGGGAAAAAGTTACCACAAGATAGTGTTTTGTTTTTTGAATAAAAAACCCAACACAACCCATTGAAATTCAGTAGAATTTTACTTATTTCAGTGTATCTTTGATTATGGTATTTTCTTACATCCTCTCTCCATTTCTGAACTAAAATGAGTAGGAGTAAGCAACTAAAACTAGGAGTTAATGCTAATTCTGAACTGAGACTTTTAAAATTCTATAATGTGTTGAATTTAATAGAATTTTTGAGTATTGTAATATTTGGGAGAAAAAAATGCAGAAAAATATATAAGTTTCACTAAGCTGTACTTTCAGGCCTTTAAAAAAAAAAGATTTTACCTCAACTATTTAAAATTTGAATGTTGTCCATCTGTGCATTGTTGTGAGCTGCTGAAAATGTGACAAACCTTTATGAGCTTGCCCAAGGATGTAGAATAATGGCTACAGCTGAAGGAAACACTTCTGTGTTTAATTGATATGATATTTTGGTATAATTCTGAGAGTATGTGCCAGACTCCATAACCACATGAAATGTAATGCTCTAAATTTTTTTCCTCCTGCAATTCCCATTAAAATTTTTTGTGTTGTTAATGAAGAAGATAACTTTTACATCAGTATCTTTCAGACAAAAAGTATTCTCTGGGGTGTGCTCAGTTTGAAAGAAATCTTCTCTGCTGTGTGCTGACAGAATTTTCTATTTATCAAGACAGTCTGACAGGGGTGACCCACCAGTACAAGAACTAGTCACATTCACTTTTTGCTGAATATCTCAGAGTGTCGTTTCAGTCAAGCTGGGACAATTCCCCCAAGAAATAAAGACAGCTATCATAAAAATCTGCATGGAAATAAATTTTTAGTTTGATACTGAGATGGTTCTGAGATCATCTGACCTTCTTGTTTCAGAATTTGTCACTTGTTTGAGAAGTGTCATACTATTAATCCTTCATGTGCTGAAGTGCTGGCAAAATTGGAAATGCAGGAGTCCAGCTCAGCCAGCCCCTGGCACAGCTGCAGGTGGTGGTAGTGGCTGCAGGGTGTGTTGGAGTGCTCAATATAAGCAGTGTCTGAGCTTAGGCTGAATTCAGACTCCACTGAGGGGAAGTGAACATCGAATTCTAAAACAGGCATGATTTCTGAGCAAAGTGTTTGATAATACTGAGGTTTCAAATAGTAAAAATTCTGTGACTCTCAAGCGTACATTGCTTTTTGGTTTGCTTTCTCCCCACTCTGGTACCAGCTGTTTCTTTTCATTTTCATTTTTCCTTTGGTCTGTTGACCTTGTTAAAACGAAATAAAGCCTTTCTACCTTTTTTTGAATTTTTTGAAAAATTTGTCAAAGGAAATGAAACTGGAGCCTAAAACCCTTTGGTTTTCCCCTTAAAAAGGCAAACACCTTTATGTGTTATCATTGATCTAGTAAGAAGCCATTAAGCTTTCAAGTATTCCTTACCTACATAGCATATTTTAGAAATAAAAGCTTTGTTGGTAAATTGCAATTAGACTTTGCTGTTTTTAAGTTGACTGCCAGAAATTTGCTGTGTATTAAAGGTGAAGATAAATGAAGGCAAATAGAAGGCTAATTAATGGCAGTTCAGGGTTTTGAGCAGGGTATTTTTTCTGTGGAAACATACTTTGGGCTGTGAGCAGGATCTGTAGATTTGGTCAGTGGCACTTGCCTGTGGTGGGGTTTGTTAGCCCAGGTGAGGTGGCTGTGCCTGGCCCTGGGGGATGCAGGACACTGGGGGGGAGCCAAGGCTGCTGCTGCCTGCCCTACCCAGCTCTACACTGGAGATAAGAGGAGGGATGAAGGCAGAAAGTTCTGGCACAATGACAAAACTGAGGCTGAAGGAGTCCCTCTACCTCAATGAAGACACAAAACAGTAAGTGTATCCTTTCTGGATGAATCAGATATTATAGAGAATTTAATAAAAGTTGATAGCATTAGCAGAAGTATGAGCTGAGTGCAGTGTAAGAGTAATGATCAGTTAAAATTGCTTTCATGTCGAATGCCAGTGAAATGTGAAGAGCCTGATTTAGCTTTATGTTCACACAGAGCACACAGCTGTACTGTGGAGAGGAACAAACCTGGCAGGAGTTTCAAGGTGAGAGACCACAGAGAGCCTGCAGGATGTGAGTTGGGAAGAAGGGTGGCCTGACTGGTGGCTTTTTAATAACTGCATGAATATTTACTTTAGTTTGAATTCTTTCTTCATTTGGGCTCCCAGGACACTACTTAGAAAGCTGGTGTCATGAGGAGGATGCTCAGTTGCTACTGGAAATAGAGAGTTCTATCAGCACAGCTGTTCCAGGCTCTAGCAGGCTATCTGTCCCTAGAGAATTTCAGTTTGGTTTGGGGATCTGAATATGAATTAAGAGTAAGGTGTCAAAACCAGGAAGCCTTTCTGTGAGTTTATCAAATAGCAGATTAAGAAAAGGTTTGATGAATTTTGCCATTATGGAATTGACCTTTTTGCTTTGCTGGGGAGCTGAGTAGTTTAAGCACCAAGGAGAGTCTGCACACTGCGTGCCATCAGTGTTCCAGCACCATGGAATCAGGGGAAAAGAAATCATGCCCAAGTACATCAGTCTATTGTCAGAGAACTCACAGATCTGGAGTGGAAACCAGCTGTGATGGGGGCAGAGGGAATGAGAAACACTTAACTAATAGAAATTTAATTACCTTCAATTTTCCTCATAACCAGGTTCAGAAGTAGACCACACCTCAGTGTACTCACTGGTTTTCAGTTATCTTTAGTTAGCGAATAGTCTAATTATTTTTATTCTCAGGGAATTGTATATTGTCAGGCCCAGGGAATTCTATATTGTCAGACTATATTTTTTCTTTATGTAAACATTGAGAGATATGCTTTACAGCTGAGGGACTTTCTGTTCTTTGATACCAATGAAATGTTCTGTTTCATCACACATATCCTGAATTATCTGGTTTACACATTTGGGTATCTTTAGTTTTAGATACTTAGTACTCAGGTATTAATTTGTTAGGAACTTATTTTTTTATTAAATTGCTTGTAAATTGTACTATACATATACAAGTGTAAATATAGATATTCAAATGAGTCAGGCAAAGTTATCTTCATTGAGTAATAAAAGCTATTCAATTGCCTTCTATATTTTGATCTTTAACATGAGATTGATTTATCTGTACCATTTTCTATGCTCAGTATTGTCCCTGTCACTAAATAAATTATCAGATTTTTAATTATCTGCAATATTATGTGAATTATGAGATGCTTCTCAGCATATAGAACCATTGCAGTGCTCAATCGTTGTCAATTCACAGGTGATGAACTGAGGTAATTTTTTTTATTGTGAGGAATTTAAATACTGCTTCTGCTGTTCACTTGTAAGTTTGCCTAAGCTTTTTTCTTTAAAATTTGAGTTTCTAATTTAAGTTTCTTCTTAAGTGCTCAACCCCAGTTTTCCTTCAGAGTATGTTTGAAATATGATCAATCTCATCTGTATATCCTGGTAAAAATTCTGTGCAGATAAATCAAAGTCTGGGTTTGCAAAGGAGAACATTGTTCCATTATCAAATAAATCACCCAGTTTATGACTCTTTTTAACTGCACTGCCAGAAGTTATTTACTGAATGATCATGAAATACAGATGGTATTTCACTCAGAGTCACAGATACCTGAGCAGTTCAAATATTTTAGTGCATTACTACTAGCACAAAACAAGAAAATGTGAAGGCCAAATCCAATAGTTCTTTGATATTTCACACATAAGTTGAGCTTTTTATATTTGCTTCACTATTAATACTTGTTGGTATCTCAGTAGTTTATAAATGGATATGTAGTTGTACTTTCATCCCGAGAACCCCACAGTTGTTCCGGTACGAGCCCAGTCAGGGTCAGGGCTGGCAGGGCAGGTTTGGTGCTGACTGTCCTGGATGGATGGCTCTGTTCCCTTTCCAGGCTTTGTCCATGACAGCACAGACCAAGGCATGGAACAGCTGCGTAAAACTCCAACCCATTTGGGTTAAAAAACACCCCAGTCCTGGCATCAGGCGAAGTCTCACAATTCAGCAAACCCCCTCCATGCTGAGTGCAGAAAAACAAAGTACAAAATAAACACCTTAGGTGAGTACATAAAGTCCCAATACTTCTGTTAAGGTACTATGGAATCTAGTTACCACTGGAGTTTCATATCCATGACTTCAATTCCCACAGCTGTGGTGGATTTTAGTAATTTAGTGGCTGCTGCGTCCAGGGTTCGTTCCTTGTCACACTCTGCAGGGTGTTGTCACCCTGCTTGGTTTATTTCCTGTCTGGTAAGATATCGTAAATTCCTTTCAATATAACAGAGTTTTTTTTAGTTCAGTTGTGGATCATGTACTACAGTATTGTTCTACATTTTTGGCATCTGAGCTTTATTAGTATCTCAAAAGGGCGTGAGCAGGGTGGCCACTGGTGTGTGTGAGTCCTCTGCATAAAGTCTGGAATTTCGAGCGGGTGCCTTCAGAAAGATCAGTGTGTTTTCCTTTGGTGATGGAGCAGGAGGGCTCCTTACTTCAGACTGACACAGGCAGAAATTAAAACAGTCTGGAGCAGCAATGATGGTACTCATTGCCTGGAAGACTTCCAGCTGCATGCTGGAGGTCAGATCCACTGAGCACTAAAATCATCCCATCAATTTAAGGAAATGTTGTGAGAGGCCAGAGAGGCAATGTCTAGCTCTCTGCTTTGACTTGCTTTGTACTTACTGCTGTTTCAGACACAAACTAGTATGGTTTAAAATCATGTTTTGATGCTCACTTAAAATCTGCAGAACCCTGTAAAACCATACCAGGACTTGCTAGCAGCAATGTGTCTTGATTCACATTTTTATAAAGAAGTATTTCAGCTTGCAGTGGTTTGCCAAGTGGATAAAACAAAAGAATAATGCTTGGCAATAAAGCAGAATGGAATGGATTTATGAACCTTAGCTAGTAATTTTAGGATGAATCCTCCGAGTTCCTCATGAATTGCACTCAGTGAAGTATATGCAAATAATCAATATTTCTGGTGAAGCAGGCAAGTTTACTGATCTAGATCTTTGTAGATTTTGACAAACTGTCCCTAAAAAAATAAAAATAAAAATGTAAGAATCCTCCAATAAAACCATCAGTTTTTAAAGTATGAATTGCATCACTTTCACATTTCAAAGCAACTCTTAATTTGAAACTGTTGTTTTACTGTGGAACATACAGAAATACTTAAAATTGATCACATTAAGAGGGAACATTTGTTTGGTACTGGCAATTTTGATACGTTTGAAAAGCTAATGAACTGGGAAATGATGGCTTTATGTTCAAAATGATTTTTGAGTACTCTGTCATGTAAAAACAACTTTAATTATGTATTACATCCACTACTTCCCAAAGAAGCAAAAGAATTCTTATCTAGCCATTTCTCAGGATATTCAGCATACCAGGAAACAGATCATCTTATTACATTGAAGAAAAGCAGTAGGTTTTTTTCTAGTGTTTATAGAGTATTTATTGTAATGCAAATAGTGATCACTTCTTTCAAAGAGCCAGTTTATCAGGCATGTAATATGCAATACACATCTGTATTAGAAAAATGCGATTAACATAAAAGTGTTTATAATAATTCATATATTTATATTTTAACTGTCATTAAATAATGAGAAAGACAGAGAAAGAAATACTCAGAGCTGTGACTGTGTGTGCAAAAATGCACATGCTGCTATTTGAGCCTCAAAACTGAGAGTGGAGTATTTCCTGGTGCTTGGTGCCATGAATTGCCAGAGGGTGTGAATGCAGATTTGTAATCTATTTTAACAGATATCACAGAGGAGGATGTCTTAAGGTGTGGCAGCACTTTAGCTTTGAAATAGATGCTTATAGACTAATGCTATTCTACTTCATGTGTTCTTGAGAATATTCTTCTTGCAATTATAAGCCCAGTGCCAAATAATGACCAAAAGGTTTATATTTTTACCTTTTCCAGCATTATTTTGATCCCATAATGCAGTATAGACTAGACTAGACACTCACCGCAAGTGCACACTTGACTTTCCATGGAGGTTCTTATCATCTGATCATCAACGAAAACCTTTTCTCTCTGGGCATCTGGACCCCAGAGTGATAAAACCTTTGGTTTTTCTGACTCAAAATACAGAAAATTCATTTATAGGCTGCCTGATCTGTTTTAATACACCAGCAGGATAGACATTACTTCATTCTTCATGGATGAATGTGCAGACTGTAACTGCGAGGCAAGAGAGGAATGAGGAATGGAGAACAGAACTAGAACAGACAATCCAGGCAGTATTTAACAGAAAAGAGTGATATGTTGGAAAGCGTGCTGCTGGTGTGGAGTTGTAGTGGAAAAGTTCTTAAAAATGTTCTCCCTTTCACAGAAATCAAATTTTATCCAAAAATGCTGGCTGAATCTATGGCAAGTGGACTTGCTGTCTGTGACCTGCAGGACTCTCACAAAGGTTTCATTTCTGTGGAGTCCACTGTCATTAGAGAACTTGCTTTTTCTTTCCATCTTCCCCATAATACTTACTGTGTCTGATTTTCTCTCTCTGTGTATTTTTGCCTTTTTACTTGTACTGATTACCAGCATCTTCTTTTGTTCATGTAGCAGCAATTTAATCTGCCCATTTTTAGGAAAAATCACAAATTTCAAAGAAGCAACCCAAGCAGGCTACATAATGCAGGTATCAGATGGATTGGAATATTTCAGTCTAGCACTTCAGGAAACCGTGATGGGTAACTACCTTAAAATGAAGTAACAGAGAATAATGAATGCACTGACTCATAATGAAGTCTAGAAGAAAAGAATGTTGAAGCTTGAGAGATAATACAGTGATGCTGAAATGTCATACATGTCATAAAACTTCACTGAAAAATGAGAATCTTTCAGTTGAAGCTCTAAAAAAACCCTGTAAGACAGTATTTTGGGTGAGTTTTCTGACTCTGAATTGGAAGAAGAGGAGACTTAAATAAGACATTACATTTGTCATAAGAAATGTAAACATAAGCCTGCTGTTTTCTTAGAAAACCCCAAACACAAATGGTGTGTGGGTGTGAATTCCTGAGACAGGCTCTATATTTCATTTACACAGTAATTACAGCTGACAGGTCCCTTTTCTCATTTACTTCCTGGATGGTTCTCCTTTGTGTCTCCCTGTCTGTCTCTCTTTTTGCAGTGAATTTCAAAATTTAAGGTAAATGGAGCCAATAAGCAAGAATCCTGTTGCAGAATTAAGCATTGTTAGGTGTGATGGCTGTGGCAGCTTCATGCAGAAGATTCCAGTTAGCATTGTATAAATATCAAATGATAATCAAGGTTAGGTGTACACTGTCAGGACTACAGCTGTAATAAATACAGAGGATAAGAAAATTGCTTCATAATGAAAAGATATATGGCCTTGTTCCTAACCCAAATTCACACCACCAGCAAATTACAAAAGGGTATTTCAAGAGCATTTGCAGTAGGCCACAGTTATTGAATGCAAACTCACATGTTTGCAATGATCTCATTATTTTCCTGTCTATTCTAATTTGATAATATACACACTTTTCTGTAAGCATCTATACTTCTTCTAAACTTTTCTGGGGTATTTTGTTTTCTTTTTCTACAAGTTTGCAGTTTTTCTGTGTTGGACAATTTTTATTTCTTATATAGTGATAAGCATTTTGTGGAAACAGAGGATGCTGAGCCACAAGGGGCACCAAAGATGGATCCCTGGTCAAGACAAGCCAGTTCTGACCTGGTGAAGGTAATTTTTTAGGAAGGTGTGGGTCTTTCTGTGTCTGACACATTGTGTGGGTGGTATGAAGATGCACCCTGTGTTCATCTGAAGAAAATAATTTATTACATACAGTGAACTTGATGGCTTTACTCTGAAGTGAGGGAAACCATTGTAAGTTGTAAGTCCAGGCAGCAGTAATGCAATGACTGGAAAATATCTTCAGTGCAGATGTAAAAGGACATTGGAAACAGAAGTTGCTTTTCCAAACTGATTCAGAATTGAATTCTCAGTTACTGGTGTGAGTGTAATGTTACAACTTCTGATGGTCTAAGTCTCAAGGACATCAACCCAGTTTCTGTCTCAGGGCTATAGCACTTAGCGAACATGGAGCAGGTACCAAGGTAAATAAATTCCACCTAATTACAAGTTTACTGGGGCAAAAAGGGGAAGATGTATCTCAACAAAGTGAAATGCAGCTATTTTTGAAGGTCCTTTGTACATCTTCCCCTTTATTTTCTCTACAAAATTAATTTTAATTTGCATTTCTGATGCTCACACATATCTAGAATAGTCACCCACAAGCTGCAAACAGAAAGTGGAAGGCAGTCTCAGCTGACTGGCAGGAACACTGCTGTGCAGAAACCCTTAACTTCCTCTGCTGACTTGTGCATTAGAGGGAAAATGACTCTAAATTTACTCCACTGACACTGTTGAGTGAACTGAGACTTTGTGTAAAGAATCATGAGCCAGCATTCAAGTTATGTTCAAGGTCAATTCATTTACAGTTGGTAATTAAAAAAAGGCATATAGAAATGGTGTGAATCTTGCGGAGGATGTATGAAAGCTCATTTATCAGGCTATTATGACGAATATTTTATGCTGTTGATGAGTTTCCTTCAGACGTGCTTATGCACTTGCCCTTCCAATCCTCTTAAATTTCTCTACCTTATAAGTTTGACTCTCTTATGAGAAACACTGCTTAAAATTCCATGGTCAACAACATGTAGATATTCAGTTCTGTGTTGTTCCTATAGGAATCTTTATGTGTAATGCAGCATAATTTAAACTCTTACATTAGCTTGGGTTAGAGATCTAAGTGTTTATTTTTAATATTTCATTCAGTTAACCGTATTCTTCAAAGATTTAGGCACAAAAAGAATAATATCTTCTTTTTCCCTTTCCTTTTTACAAGGATACACGACAGAATATGGGTCTGAAGTTCTTAAAATTTTCTGCACATTTTTCTTTTAAAAAATCCTCCATTACTGAGACATAGGAGCTGTGTGGGGAAAGAAATCACAATTTGCACTTACAGCAAGCTCCAAGTCCTCTGCCAGTGAGTGGACATTAGCCTTTTGCCTAAACTTTGAAGTCTCAGTAGTTATACTGATCATCATCACCATGTTCTTTTAAAAGAAGTAGGTTATTAGAATATGTTAATATTTTCACAGACAGCAAAGGAATGTCTCAGCTGGAGTTCTGTCCAATTTTCCTGAGCAATCTGTATGGCTTGCCTCCAGGGCAAGTGCCTCTTCACTAGAGGCATCAAAGAGTTTCCTGTGGCAAGAACTTCCCTGTATCATGGTGAGAAAAATTTAATTCTGTTCCTCAAATGAATTATTTCTGAAAATTCTTAGCTGAGATGCTGGGAAGAAACTGAGTTTTGAGTTTAGATGGAGCTCTAATGGGGACAAGGTGGTGTTTAAAACTTGATGGGGGCAATTCTATTCATGCTGGTGGTTTTCTTTCTGACAAGAACAAAAGTCATCAAGGTCTGCTCATCAGCCCTGGCCTGCCAAAGCCAGCTCCTCTTGTAGCTGCCCCTGGATCCAAGCACTGGCAGCTCTCAGTTAGGAAGAGAGCAATGGCAAGGGATCAGCAGGTCACCACACTTGTGTCTCCTGTCCACATGGAATCCCAAATCCAGCTTTGGTTCCCTCTCTCCACATGCATGGGAAGAGCACTGAGCAGGTTTGGGGCTGTCTTTCCCCTTAGCTCAGGACTGTCTCTGGGGTGCACAGTTTTAGTTGTACTGATGATTTTAAAGGAATATTTAGAGTGGTCTTCTAAAACTCCTGGTCAAATTACTCGGTTGTTCAATTGAAGCCTGTCCCAGGCACAACTTGCTTTCTTTGCAACAAGTTCCACAGATGTTAAAATGTTATACTTTTCACCAAGGAATTCATTTACTGCAGAGTGTGCATTATGCAAACACACTGACAGCCAGTGCAGTACTGTGGGCAGCCAAGGCAGAATCAGAATTTTTCTATTTTCAGAAAAAGCAATGAATCCCAGGACCTTCCATCTAGCATTTGGCTTTGAAATAAAAGTTGACTTGCCTTGAAAAGACAGGGGTGAGTTCTAGAGAAGCTGAAGCAAATTAGTAAAAACCCAATGCATCTGTAATACATTTTTTAATGAAATGGCTTATCAATATCTCAACAGTTGTAGTGATGTTTAGATTTTTTTCCTCTCTAGATTGTGTCTGAGTGATTTCTCTCTCTTAATGATCTAAAATTGACTTGCTCTGAATGACTATGACTGGTGTCTGTGGAATTCTGGGGTGGTCCAGTTCCAGTTTCCATTCAAAAGATGATGCATCCCAAGTTATTCTGCACCATTTCAGTATTGCCAAGGAGATGGTTAATAAAGAGTTCCAGAAAATCTGGAAGTATTTTGAATATCACAGATGGATTTTGAGTTAGCCAAATCCCACTGAAAGCGTTAATGTATACATTTAAATTAGTTTTTAAAATGGGTACATGATCAGGTGGCTGCATCTTTGTTCACTCTGTGCATATATATGCTAAATTGTTTAAAATTGTGCAGCTCAAGATTTCTGAGGATGTGTGTAGTCCTTATAATTTTTACAGTATACCTAGAAGTATTTCTGCCTCAACACTATTAAACAGTGCTGTCTGTGTCATTCCTTGTTTTCCTCCATGGATAGCTCTGCTTGCAAGCCAGTTTCAGCTGTGTGACAAAATATGAAAGTCTCAGAATTATTAAGCAGCTCAGTTATGTCCTGGCAGCACCATGGGGTGCTAGAAAGTATTTACTTGATATAGTAGCAACCAAAAGACAGCAGGTGATGGATGTGAATTTTTCCAAGCCTGGCAGCTTACAGGTGTGATTAGCAGCAGGTAATTCCTGCACAACTTCAGAAAATGCATGCTGGTAAAAGATAAGTTGAATTTCCCATCCATGGAGATAAGCTTCAGCTGGTGTTCGTGCATAATCAGAGAAGCTGCGTCTCACTCTAGGTTTGGATTCTGTGGGCACTGAGCAAACAGGAGTTTAGGATGTGACTTCCCCACAGCCCAGTAAAATATTCCATGAGCCCCAGGACAGCCCATGGTTTGTTTTGGAACAGCAGTTTCATTTTATTTTTCTGAGCTTTATCTCTCTTATGTTCTCCTTGAGATTCCTTTTTCTACCTGTGCTCTTGTTTGCTGATATCACCTTTCACAGCTCCCCTCATCTCGTTAAGTTATGCTATTTGATGTTTTAAAAATATTCAGAGTCCAAAAAAAAGGAAAAGTAGGAAGTAAAATGGAATAAACATTTCAGTTCAAGTTCTTTTCATCTCAGCTCTTTGTCCTGGGTACTGCAGGACATCCACCCTACAATCACAGACAGTTATGCAAGCCCAGATTAGGGCAATTTTCAACATATCTGTATTTTAGACCTAGGTGGTGATCATAGCTGATGAGTATATGTACAGCAAAACAGATGAGGCATGAACCTCATGCACAGAGAATCCCATTCAATCATTAATAATGGTGGCTTAATCATGCCTGACCACTGTTAGTGCTTGAAGCATACTGAGGGCATTGAAGGGGTTTTCAGCTAGGTCAGCTTGCACATCTCTAGATCTTTGGCAGGGATGGAAACACTCAGGGAATGTTTGAGTAGTACAAAATCTATTTTTTTTAAACACCACTTTATTATTTGTCTAACATAATTCTAAAAGCTTTGTCGCTACACTATGGATAAATGGTTTAGTGCCTGGGAATATAGTTTTATTTTAAAGTTTAAGGGAAATGTTTACATCAGAGGATCAGAAAAAAGCTTCTGGTCTGGCAAAGTGTAGAAACATCTAGTAGGCTGTATTTGCTTGGAAGGTTACTGGTCTCTTAGGAGACTGGCTTTTGATGGTATCAGTACTGACCTTAATTACTCTTGTGATATGAAACTGGTTTTAATGATTTTAATTTATCATTATAAGGAATTGATATCTTCCTTCCTCTACCTGTCATTCAAGATAAAGCACAATCCAGTTATTTTGCAGTATAACAAATGTTCTAAATATATGACTTAGTGGCAGGTGTTCCAACATCCTTAAGCACCCCAATGCTTCAGCTGTTCTCAGAGGCTGCTCCCAGGAAATGTTCCTCAGGAAGAAGATAGGAAAGGAATCTCTTACTGAAGGTGAGTATTTCTTGCTTGATCAATGTCCAGATCTTGTATCTGAACTCATAACACAGACCTGAAATATCTTCTGTGATTTAATTTCACAAAACCACACTCTGGTGATATTTCTCCTTTCATGTAAACATTGCATGTAGAAGCTGAACTAAAGTAGCTTTTAGAGGAGTTCTGTACCCTGCTTCATCATTCTTCTTATCAAGTTTCACCAGAGAACATAACAGATGTTCTGATTTCAGATGACATGGTACCTTTTCAGCCTCCAAAAATACATTCACCTGATGAAAATCCATAGGTGTCCAGGTTTCACTTTTTCTATTGCTTGCCTTTTTTTTTTTTTGAGTGAAAATTCAATGCCTTACTCCAAAAGTGAAAAGTAACTTTTTACAATGTCTGTACAATGTCTGCACTTGGAAATGTAATTCAAGTAAGAAAGTTTGGCAGTACAGCAGCTCTTACGAAAGAAAAGAAACAAGATTGAATCAACAGAGAAAGAAATGGAGACATTTCACTGAACCGGGTCCAAACAATGTGTTGGTGTTGCTCTTCCCAAGCTTTGTTATCTTTGTATTATGGGATAGCTTTTGCAGACATCAAGGAATAAAAGTGCCACCAAACATTATAACTCAGTCAGGGCTTCAGCTGAGATAAATTTTACTTATTCTTTCTTTGTAGCTAGGAGAACAGCTTCAAGGCCAGGCTGGAAGGGGCTCTGAGCACCCTGCTCTAGTGGAGGGTGTCCCTGCCCAGGGCAGGAGGGTTGAAATGAGATGATCTTCAAGGTCCCTTCCAGCCCAAGCCATTCTGTGACTCTGTGATAATTTGCCTCATTGTGAAAGCTGTAATTATAAAATGCTACACAAATGCTTTCAAAAGCAATCTGTAGGATCTGAAGCCTCAGCAATTTCTTGTGTAAATGACAGTGCACACTGATTTTGCAATTTATGGTTTACTAGGACTTTCAAGATACTTCAGTTCTTGGTCTAATATATTTTATATTCAAAACAAAACCCTTTTTGTGGTTCTCTGTCAGATCACCACTGTTTTCTAAGTATATTTTCCATGAAATTCTGTAGAGTTACTTAGACAATACTAAAGGTTTCCTTATTGCAGTGGTTATCCTGTGCTTAGTGCAAAGCTTTTGAAGTCATGACAGGGTAGGCTGGCACTCAACTCCCTCTACCATAATGCCATTAATGTTTCTGAAATCTCCTCCTGATGTTTTATCTCCACAGAAACCCTCTTGGAGTATTTTGGTTCTCTAATTATATGGGGCTTGAGATTCTTTGTGTAATTTTTCTTTCAGAAGAGTATTTTTTTCTGTTTTGTGTGTGCAAGGAGTATGCATTTGTTTTATGTTCATGATATTACTGAAAGACTGGAAGATAACTTGCAATTGTTTTCAGTCATTTGCAGTGAACAGCAGTTTGTGAAATAAATGTGAAATAATATTTTTGGCAGGATTTTAGAATTTTTTACCCAACTCTGGAAATGCATGTGGCCATTCAGTAGGGTAAGTGTCAGAGCTTTGAGCTCCTCATAGTGTGTGTTACAGAATTCCACTGATAACACTGCATTGTTGGAAAGGATCCTTTCTCCAGGGAAGATACAAGGTTAATTTCTAGGAGTAATGTATTTTTCATGCTTGTAGCATATCAACAAACATGTTAATTAGAATGTGGTACAATTAACATGCTCAGAATGATTCAAATGTTTTACTTGGACATATTTCTGTCTTAGGGCTTTTTCTGGACTGCTGATTTCCTGTTTTGTGTAAGAGCTTGTAATTGCTGTCTGAGCTGCTGCCTTGGTTTATGAGCTTACCGTGCATCATGGCTGTTCATGTGGGAGAGAGAAACAGATATCCAAATTACCAGTGTTCAGTGTCCATTCCCCTGATTTTGCTATAAAATGTAGATGGAAAAGATCTTTTAATGCTGTATAATCATCACTGTAATTGTTCCATGGTATTCACTCACCCTTTTAATGTGCTTTATCTTTTCCTCCTGGAATAAGGAAATGAAAAATCCCGAACTAAAATGTGCATTTATGTCTCCATAATCTGATGTTACCTGGTATCTTTTCATGTGGAATATTGTAGCCCATTCTTATTTGGTTCCCAGTGTGGGATGCTGAAGTATACCCAAGTGACTGACCTCATTTTAAACTCTGTTGGAGTAGCATTTCCTATATAATCTTTTTGACCAGCTTTGATCCTAGAGAGCTTTGATGAAGCTACTAATTAGTTTTTTGATTCATCTGTGTTTAGGAAAGAGAGATTTATTATAGTAGCACCCACTTGTGCCACTGATAATTAAAAGACTGTCAGCGTTTTCGTTATATAACTCGTCTTGCAGCAGAGAATCCCTCCCCATCTGACACTTTGGATTATTGGTGAATGACTGTGGCACTCTGAAGGACTTGCCACTTCGGCTAAAATTGACTGAAAACAGATTCCCATGAACCATTCCAGCCTCACTGCTGTGAGGTACTCGTCTCTCCTGGAGAAAACAGAAGATATGGAAAAATCAGGACCAGACCCTCCATATTTGGAATTTGTTTGTATGTGTGTGTTTTTATTAGGAAAATAAGCTGTGCTGTAGATAAATTTAAAAAAACAGCAAACTAAGAAATAGAGTCCCCATTTTTAGAATTTCAGCCTTGTCTATCTTCTTCATAAACCTATAGAAATAATCGGTTACCTTGAAGAGAGTATTTAAACCCTTACAGTTTTGTCAGCAGCTGGACCCTGCATTCCTCATTTTTGGCACATGACCTGTTGGCAGTTTGTTGTGTCTGCTTTTTAAAATCTGGTTTTCCAAAATACACATCTGGCCTTTGCTCAGCCTAAGATGTAAGTTCACTTAGTCTGTATTCATTTTAGGGCTGTTCCTGGCTATTCCTATGAGTGAAAAACTCTGTTCACAAAGGGTAGGTCATTCTCCATGGGGTTCAAATCCCACACATTTACCACACTGTATTAGAAAGGAAAATGTTGACAGGTTATCTAAAACTATCAGCAATTCTGATTTTGCAGCAATCTACAAAATTGGACTATGACCTATGAGAATGAAAATCTTCCTTTCTATAATGAGATATTTTGGTGTCTTTCTGTGCCTTCCTAAAAGCCCTTATGTGACTTACTCTAGAAGCAGCTCTCAGTGTTTCAGGCAAGGCTCTAATACACTCCTTTGAAAATTTATGTGTGTTTTATAAGAAGGAGGTAGAGCACACTCACAGACAGTATAAATTTTACTGCATAACAATAATTCAGTTTCTTTTCTTTTAAAGACTCTTGAAGCAATACATTATTTTTACTTGGCTGTCAGTGCTTTTTACATTTATAAAAGTGAGATGGCAGGGGAGGAAATGGGATTGTATTAGACCTCCACTTGCATTTATGCATTTGTGAAATACCATATGCATGGTTTATAAATTCTGTTAGATCAAATTCCTAGCACTTATCACAAGATAAATTTATTTTTTATATCTAGTTTCATTGACTTTTCTAAATGGACTTCTCCCTCTTCATTTATTTTATCATTTTCTCTATTGATAAATCTGCTGTCAGAAATAGTAGCTTCAACTTTCTCCATCTTGTAAATTATTTTTTTAATAAGCATCTTTTAATGATCATCTTTAATGGAAACCAAATAGCAATGTTTTATAATTGGGAAAGAAAGAAACTGAAGCAGGCCCGGTGTGTTCTGTCACATTGCTGCAGCTCTTTGCCTTAGGAGGGCAATGGCAGCTCTTCTGTTGTGAGTTCTAAAAAACCATAACACACTTCATGTCAGTGCTTGTCAGAAGGGAGAGAGGGAGAGGCCCTTGCCTTTGGACAAGTAAATTGAAATTGTGAGCCACTCCATTTTCTCAGTTATCTTTGATCTGGAGGTTGTGACATCTGCTGAGCCAGATCAGCTCTTTGGTAAGCCCCTGGACCTTCTGCATAAGACAGAAAATTGTTTTTAAATACCTTCTCTGCCCTCCCATTCCCCAGAAAGCAAGCAGGTTGTGGTGGGTTGTCATGGGTGTGTTTAGCCAAACAGACTTTTAAATCGAAGTATGATATTAATGTGTTTTGGAATAATTGTTTTCTTACCTTGTAAATACTGTGTACTAACAAAAGAGTATTAGTATTTTCATTTTTTTTTTGACAAGTAAAGTGCAATTAAAACCACACATGCATTTGCAGTTGCCCAGTACAAAGAAAAATTACCATTTTAATGCAGTGTGGCCATTAAATTTAGAGGAGACAGGAGATGACATGCACAGGAGTCACTGGAGGGAAGTAACGTGTTACAGGCATGGTGGATTTTAATGTTGTTACTTTGCTTGTTAAAATCCCCTGCTACCACTTGGCTGGGCTTAATTAATAGTTTTGAATTTTGCTGAACTTCAAAGACTGGGAGGTGCTTTCAGATCTGATATGTAAAAATGAGAAATTATGTTGGAAGTTATTCTCAATCAGATAGAACACACACTTACTGTCTTATTATTGTAGTGTAATATATCATCAAAGAACAGATAAACAAACCTCTTCTGATTAGTTTCCACCTCATTTATCTACTTTGTACAAATTAACTATTGTCCTTGACATCTAGAGGTGAAACAGTCAAATTCAAGTACTTACAGGCAATAATAATGATATTCTGTGTATATAAACCCTTTCCTGGTTTTGCACATCACAAATACTTTTTCACCTAAGTGGTTTTATTATGTGTGAAATAGTTCATAATCCCACTCCTTTCTTCTCGCCTCTTGTAGTTTATTGTCTTAGGATAGGAATATGCACATGACTTCAGCTACAAAATTGCTTTTGTACAGTAATGAGCTACTTCTGGCCAGGATAAAGCACTGGCCAGTCAGGCAAGGCCACATTAGCCACTAATGGGGTGGAATGAGGGGCATCTTCTATCTAGTTTAAACTGCTAGTAGGGATTTTCAGTGGATAAGATGTAATTACTCCAAAAGATACAGTAAGCTATGCCTGAGGGATATATAATTGTGTGTTGGTGGCTCTAACCTGATGTTTGTCTTGTCCACCATGGTGGTGCCCCTGGCTGTGTGTCAGAATCGATGCTGAGTGCCCAGCACCCCCTCACACACTCAGCTGCCTCCTCCCAGCACTGCTCTGTCTCCAGTACCATCCCAAAAGTCTCTAATTTTTGGACTACATTTTTTAGGGTGCCTATCTTATGGCCATTAAAGATTGAATTTCCAACTGGTAAAATTTTTTTGAACAAATGCTTATACTGAAATCCAGTAAATTTATCCAACCTTCTGCTTAATGAATTTAAATGTATGTTTCTCTGCCATAATAATTTAGAATGCACATAATTCCATCATTTACACGGTGCATCTCTGGAAACATGACCATCTCTGACTCATTAGACAGTATTGTGAAAACAGCAGAAAAGGCATTGCTTTGTGCTAACCAGTAATTCCAAGGAAAAGATCATATACTGGAATGCAGTCCAGAAGCACGAAGCTGTTTCTTTCATTCTGAGTGGAAAGTGGCAAATGTGTATTTCAATGAAATTCTGCCAGCACTATACAGGATGGTCAGAATGGATCCTTGAAATACAGTGGCTGCACTATGAGTTGGAGATTTCAGCATTATTTTGGCTTGTACGTGTTGAACAAGGGCAGTCACTTTAATTAGCATGTGAGTCAGAGGATTTAGAAAAAATCTAGGATTAGTGTCTTGTGTTAAAACTTGCAGGCTATTGCGAAAAACTTATTTTTGCCGAAATTCTATTTTGGCAGTAAAGTGTAATGAACAGATAGAGGTAGGATGTGTGTTTTGCATATTCTGTACAACTTTAGAGTATAATCTATGCTTCATTTTATTGAGGCCTGGAGTATGTGTACCTGCACATGCCTATATCGTGCTGGAAAACTTTCTTTTAGAGGTGAAGAAACTGCTTGAAAGAAGTGTATTTTAGAGATCGAATCCTCCTTCAAAGTTATTAGGCCTTTTAAGATTAATTAAATGTAAGTTAGATTGAAGATTATACCTATCACAGTTTCCTTCACTCTATTTGCCTGCAAAGGGAGATGTGGCTTCCCAGGAACTGGTGATTTGTATTTCTGTTATCTAGACTTGTTTGTGGGCAGGATTCTTCCTGTGAGAATTGTCTAATTCTTTTTCTGATAGCAGTGGGAATGACAACAGGATGTAGAGAGCATAGCTGGGGTGGTGCTGTGCCCCCAGCCCAGGCAGGGGCTCTGGGGCTTCGGTCAGTCTGCAGCAGTTCCTCACTGCCCCCTCTCCTGACACTTTTTCCCTTCTTCAGTGTGAATCCTGTCCACCCAGCACAGCTCCTCTGGGAACTCTCCACCTCCCCTGGCTGGTGTGGGCTGTCCATGGGCTGCACTGGGGATCTGCTCCAGCCTGGTGTCCCTGCCAGCTCGGGGGAGTCCCTGCTCCAGCCCCCAGAGCTCCTTGCCTGCCCCTTGTCCACCCTCGGTGCTCAAAGTCTCCCAGTTCCTCACTCAGTTCCTCCTGCTGCTCCTCATGCTGCTCCTCGCACTTTCCTCCAGCTTTCCCCTCCCTGCTGGGCAGTTTTGCCCTTTCTCACACTGTCCCTCCTCCTCATATCCTATTTAAATGTACCCTAGGGAAGATGGAGCACAGATCGACTATGGGCATTCAACCAAATGATTGATGCTCGCTGTAAATTGCTTTGCACTTTATTTCCTCTCATAGATCCTTGACAGTAGTTTAGGACTTGCATTTCTCTTGACTGGTAAAAAAGCAGAAAAGCAACAAAAAAACACCACAAAAACAAAACAACGACAGCAACAAAACAACAACAACAAAAACCCCCAAACCCCCTAAACAAAACAAAACAAAGAGGCAAGGAGAAGGAAAAAGAAAATGAAAAGTCCTACATGAAAAGTCCAGCTGCTGTCACATTTCTTATCTGTACATTTAGTTCCTGAGAGTAAGAGGAGAGGGCTGGACATGCACAGGTGGGACTTCTGGGGAGTCATTCTGGGAAAAGCCTCTGGAACTCCACAATGCCATGTATATGACTGACTTTCCCAAATGTAGCATGGAAAACTTTTCACTAGAAGGGGCTGCTGGTGGTGATTTGCTAACAAAACCAGTGTTCTGCAAAGATGAAATCACCTCTTCCTGGGGCTCCGTTCCTCCTGCAGCCTCCCAGGGCTGCACAGAGAGGGGATTGTGAGATGGTGTTTCTTATTATCATATTTTCCCTCTGCTATTAAATTAGGTTTTGCTTTTATTGATGTGAAAGGAAGCCAGCAGTGACCTTTCTGTTCTGAAGTGCTTCTCAGGAAGCAGAGGTGAAAGCAAAGCCAGCAGTCAACTGCTGTGACATCTGAAAGGACAGCAGCGAATGTCAGTACTGAAGGCTGGGACAAACTCATCATAGCTTTTTCTGCTGGTCCATTTGGGTGTGTAGAAATACTGATCATTCACCTTTAAAGCAGTTAATGTGCTAATCAACATTTTGTCATAGCAGTCTGAAAACTTTTGTAATTGTGACAGATGATAAAGGATTCAGGGTTTGTTTAATTGGTTTTTTAGTATATTTCTGGTAAGTGTTACTAGGAAAAGCCTCATTAGGAAAGTCAAGTGAGCACTGACATACCTGACACAGCAAACTGGCAGAATTCCTATGGCCATTAACTGAAAGAGCAAAAGGAAACAGCTCCTACATATTTATGAGGAAAACCAAAGGCCTGTTTGGCTGGCCATAGTCTTTCACGGCCTGTTGCTTTATTTTGTAATTACAAAATTACTGTCCTTATCTGGTTACCTATAGGACAGCCAGCCCTTGATGGTCCCTGCAGCCCTCCTGACTGTCCTAGGAATGGACTCCTGGAACGAGGACTACCTTGTATTGCTTTGGCAAAGAAAGTTACCAGCCAATGCCAGGAGCTGTACCAACACATTCTGGAATCAACCTTGTTCAAAGCCCAGGCAGGACAAGTCTGATCCCAATTCTCAGTGACTTAACAGAGGAGGCTTCAAATGAAGAAAACAGATCGCTAACACAAATTTGTAATAAGCTAAGGATGCCTTTGTTTCTATTTCTTTTGGAGTAGCTGTCTCTGATAAAAAGGTACAGAACCCCAGTCATGTCGATACATTTATCTCAAGAAACGTTTTTTCCAGGCTATCAAAGATTATCAAATAAACACATGACCTTGACATTGATTCAGTGATTTAGGAATGCTGTAGCTCTTTTCTTCCACTACATGGAAGGGCTCTCAAGAGAAATGAAAAATTGAACTGTGTCTTCAACCCACTTGAGCTAAGGTACAAAAATAGTAAACCTTGTAGGAGAGGCTTTTGAGCACAGGTTTTTAATACTTCAGAATCTGCCAAGGTCAAGTTTGAAGTCTTGATTTTGCTCTGAGGTTTGACTTATTCTACAACTTTTCTAAGTAGAAGCAGCAGTTCTGCAGACTTCCAGAGAAAAAGGATGCTGTGGGCCATGACGATCCCTTCCCTTACCATTTCTACAGAGTTTAAAATACATTGATCTTGACAACTGAAGGCTTGGAGACTGAGATCTGACCCTGGGCTCTTGGGCAGAGGCTGTGCATGGGTTTCTCTCTCCAATGCTGGCTGTATTGACTGACTCCCTTCTGCATCAAGTACTTACACTGATCACATACACCCTGAAGTTAGTAAAAGTGGGTTAAAGATAAATTTTTGATCTTAGATTGCAGTTTAGCTAAAATATTTTGCTTTGTTGTGTTTGAGTTTTGTGCTTCTGAATGGTCAGATCTCTGTGCACACACTTCTAATTTATTGTGCTATGAAAACACACCTGTGTTACATTCATTTTCTACCTAAATCTAAAAAAAATAACATGAAGCAAGAGGAAGTGATTAAACACAGCCACTCTGGTTTTCACTGGAAAGTACGTACTATCACTAATTGGGTAGATCTGTGGCATCACCTGCTGTAAACATATTAGTTGTGGTAAACAAGATACAATTTTTATTTGCTCTCATCACTTCTGAAGAGGTGTGAGGAGCTGTGCAAGTGAGTTTGTTGAGGATGACTCAAAATCAAGGATTGTGATTCCACAGGGAATGAATGACTGGGGAGATGGCAGTCTGGGCAGGTGTCACCCAGCAGCAGCTGCACCTGCTGAAGGCTGCAACACAAGTTCTTTGGCACCTCATTCTTAGCCCAGGAGCAATAGAACTCCTGAAAGGTCTAGCAGAAGTTTTGGTATTTCACAGGTGATGTGTTTACATGGTTTATGTTTCTCCATAATAATAATGGATGACAAAGCAGACTCTAGCTGTCTTTCAAAACTATTTTGATTTCCATTGCCTAAAAACCTTATTGGGTATGGAGATCAAGGGTTTTCATTTCTTGGCCTTATGAACAGCTTTTACAGAAACAGAAACAAGTAAGTGAGGTTTATTCAAGTTTCTTTCTTCCCTCCTTCTAATTTTGAAACTAACCTCACAGTTTTATTTCTGTCTGCATTTTATTTTCTCTCTTCCTCTTTATATGTAGTAGTAAAAACGGAGTATTGGTTCAATTTAAGCAACTTAATTGTTAATTGTCTATTATTTTTACTTTTTATTATGAAGATAGTATCAAATCTTCTAAAATGCTAAGAGGTTTATATCCATTCTTGTTTTTCTTTCTGAAAAGCTGTTCTAAATTCAACTAGAAATGTTTTTTTTGTATTGTATTGCTTCCTATTTGGCTGCATTATGTGTAGAAGGGTCAAAATACATGCCTTTGATTTATGTGGCAGTGTAAAGAACAGCTACAAATGCCATGAGGCAGAGAGTTTGAGTCTGTCCAATTGCTAAGTGTTTCTCTGTGAAAAATGACTCCTTGTTCTTTGGATCACAGAGATTGTACAATTACAATTTTAATCAATCCAACACAAGATTCATTGGTTTTTACTGTGCAGAGCACATAGTCACAGTCCAATAAATCTGCTTGTGATGTGCAGATCCAGACTCCTGGAGCCTCTAGAGACTGTGTACAAATGACAGGGATGTCTGCCTTGCCTGTGGATTTGCCTGGTGTCAGGTGGAAGGAAGGTGTGCTGATACTGTTCTGACTTCTAATGTGGCATTTATGGCTTGCATTTGAATGGTTAGAAATGAGGTGCCTGACTTGGTGAATGCAGGAGGTGTTACTTATTCCTTTCTCTAGGTTTTTCCTTAATCAAAGTGAGATTTTGATGCTCTTTAATTCTTTTGTAGTGGTTTAGCTCTGGGTGAATAAGATCTCAATTTTCAATGCTGAAAAAGCATTGCAGTAGCAATTTATGTATCAGGGGGAAGTTTTTCACCCAGAGGCTGGTTGGGCACTGAACGGGCTCCCCAAGGCAGTGGTCACAGTTCCACGCCTGGCTGAGCCCGAGAAGCATTTTTGGACAATGCTCTCAGGCACTTGTGGGGATTGTTGGGGTGTCCTGTCCTGGGCCAGGAGTTGGGCTTGATGATCTGATGGGTCTCTCCCAACTCAGCTTATTCTCTGACTCTAGGGTTCCAAAAGCCTGTCTGACAGGGTTCTTTTGGAAAAAGCATTGAACTGTCAAATCCTGGGAAGTGAAGCAGGTGGTGGATGGGCTAAGATACATCTTGGTGAAAGCAGCAGGAGTGGGGAGAGTGAAGCTTTCCCAGCATTTCCCGTGTACACAGAAATGTTTGTGAGTTGTGCATCACCAAAAAAGAACTCCCGAAGACAATGCACTATTTTTCCTGAAAAGCAACTTTAGATCTAAGGAACACGAAGTTAACAAAGAGGAATACATCCTGGAAAACCTCTTTGGAAAACTTAGACTAGCTTTAAACTTCTGAGACATTCCAAACATGATCCATACAAGTTTGTTAACAACTACTACCTAGCCTCGTGGAACATTCTGTCTTTACTGATGTGGTTAGCACCAGTCCTGCTGATGGCTTTGCACTGCAGCATCCCAGGGCTGAGAGACAATAAACATGCCCCAACATGCAGAAGACACTTATCAGGAAGGCAACTCTGTGCTGCTGTATACAGATTTATTGCCTGGCACAGCACCTGAGGGTAACCAGTGTCTGTGCTGGGCTGACAGTCTGGAGGCAGCAGGAGACACCTGCCTGAGCTGAATGTGAAGGAATGGCAGAAGATAAACAGAGAGTGACCTGCTGGTGAAGGAAAGGGCAGATAAGAGCAGAAAACTAAAGTATATGGTGGGTGACAAGACAGATAACAGTGCTGAATAGGAAAGCCAAGGATCCTGTGGAAGGAAATATTAGCAGGATGTGAAGGAAGCAAGAAAAGACAGAATGCTGCAAAGGAGAGGGCGTGGGCTGCACTGCAGGGCTGGGGGAGCAGTGCAGGGAATGCACAGGAGCCAGGCCATAGGAACGAGGAGGAGAAAGGGACACAAAGAAATAGGTTGTGCCATTCCTAGAATTTCCTTAGGTACAGCTAGGGGGTTTTAAATCATGAAATTCTTCTGATGCAACCTGGGTCCTTTTGGATTCAATGCCCAAATGTCTTCTGACTGTCCTTTTAATATTTAATTTTTTACTGATTGAGGAAGTAAGAAATAACTTAGAAGTTCCTGCAAAAAATATAGACTGAAAAAGGCATCTAGAGAATCCAGAAAGTATCAAACATTTATCTGTTTTTTAAAATGTTTGTTAATTTAAAATAAACTAAGAAACAAGAAGCCATAATTTATGATTGACAATATATGAATTTTGTTAACATATTTTTTTTTATAACTTTAGAGATGATACAGTAAAAGTGAATGAAAAATAAGTAATTTTGAAGATATTTTTCGGTAGGTATTTTCAGATCATTTATAGATCTTTCTCAGGGTAATACTCCAAATCTTATTTGTGAAGGCTTTGATTTGTAACAGCAGATTATATGATAATGATAAGGAATAAAAAAAACCTGGAGTTTTGTTTAAGTAAATGTTTTTGTATATGCAGGGATCATGTACACACAATTCGGGATTAAGGATCTTTGTTTTGTCTATATGGCAATCTACAGAACTTCATTTTGCTTACATCCAAACATTGCCTTCCACGTTGTTGAAGTTTCCACAGTTTGTACAGAGATTTATGACTTCTACTTAGGAGCAGCAGCAGCTTTCTTTGTTGCTGGTCTATTGGTGCAATGTTTCCAAAATATTTTTTGTTGTTCATAGTAAATACAAAATATTTTCACAGCTCTGCTCTTGCCATGTTTACGTTCATGAATTTTTCTTCAAATCTGGGAGTGGTGGTAGACAGTACATACTGGCTGTGGTGCTTTAGGGAACATAAAGAAGTATTTAGACCCTGAGGGAACAGACCCAATATTAATCTGAAGTCACATTTCACTTTGCAGTTTGCTTTCCAGCCTACACTCACTGCTGCTGTGTGCTGCTGATATTCTGTGCTCTGCTCCTGCTGGTGTAGACTGCTGGAAATAGTCCAGGGAAACTAAGCCTCCAAACAAGAAAGAAAGGTTTTAGCATCAGGATGATTTATTTTGAGGAACCTTTCATAAGCTCTATCAAAAAGAGATAGGATTAGTTACTAAATAAATTGTTTATGACTCTGCTGCATAATAAATGTCTTTCTCCTCTTATTCGTCCTACTTACGCCTCAGTGTAACCTGGTCATGTTATCACTGAGCAACATTTTCCAAAGATCTAAGTCTTGTCAAGCAGCCAGGCTCGAGCAGGAGAGAAGCAAACCCTTGCCAGAAGGAGAGGGGAAGGAGACACAGAGCCAGGGATTCCAGTCTCATAATTGAGTCATAGCTCTGAGTGAGGCAGCTCAGTTTTATTGGGATGTGGGGATAACAGAGCTTGCCTGTGATGCTGTAAGGATTAGGTAGTTTTGGAGACAGGAAGTACCACGAGAGCTGAGAAGGCAGGCTTTAGATTATACCCCAGGAGCCAGTGCAGGAGGGTTTCCAGTGCTCTTAAGCATTTCTGGAGTGCAGTTCTTCCCTGGAGCCCAGTACCTATCCAGCTGCTTTCTTCTGGACAAATGTTATGAGTAGTGTAATCTGCCTATCTTTTTAGAAGCTTTAGAACACAAATAGCTTTTTCAGGCCTGAAAAACCATTCCATGATTTATCTCATATTCCAAATGCATAATGGCACGGGAGACTAGCATTGTTTTCTGACAGATTGTCAAGCCTGAGGCTAGTGTGCATGTCTGGCTGTACTGAATTCAAAATTGGTATTTTTTAGAGGAGGATGGCTGACTGAATTCCTGCTAGACTGGTTTCTTTTTAGAAATATTCTGTTCTTCTGTGTTGTGATTCAGATTGTCTCTTCCTTCATAACAGGTGGTGACAAGTCCTTGGGGTGCCCTTAGCTTAGAATTCCAGGAAAGTCATGTAGATAACATAGCACGTAAAATTCACTGAAGCATGTTCAACTTTTCTCTACAGTTATGTTTCTACATGTGCTGCTCTCAAATTTCAAATACCCATTTCTCCTTGTAAACTGTCAAGAAAGGCAAGGCAGAGTAACCTGCTCTGAGCAAATTCAGTGCACAAGCTTCTTTCTTGGGAAGTCTGAGGCCATGCAGATGATTTGAGCAGAGTGTTTTAGGATTGTGAAGGTTCTGAAAAAAGGGACCCTTGCTTTTAGATGCACCAAGCTCCCAAATGCTGGGGGGACATTATAGCTGTCAAAAAGAATTCCGTTATACTAAAGTTAGTGTAGATTTTTGTCAATAAGGACAGAACAAAGTTTTCTACCAAATAATACATGTCTTTTGCTGTTGCATCACGTTCTGGTGTCTTCATTAAACTTTGAGTTATGTGATTGAAGTAACTTAATTTCCTCTCTTCATTATGATGGCACAGTTTTTTGTTTTCCCAGTCTTTTTTTAGAGGCATAGGAATACCATTAATGACAATTCTTTCACTTTACCTTTTCTCTTAATGGAATTAATAATATTCCAAAAGATGTACTGGGCTGTGGTTCAATAGGCAGGGGCAGGGAGAGTGCTAAGAGCGAGAAAGGCACTAATTTACCTGGGTTGTCATACCACTTTTCATAAGGGTGCAGATGGTACAGGTGAAAAGAATTTCCTCTGCAGCCTTCAGCATCTGAAGGCACACAGGTGCATCTTGGCAGCCAGTCCATTAGTCTTACCTGCTTTGGCCATGCCTGATTTACAGTGCCAGTCCAGCAAATAACAGAGGAGAGGAGCTGAAGCACTGTGGGTGAATTTACTACATTGAACACAGTCGTCTGTGATGACTTCTGCTGTCTGAAAAGACTCTAAGATGTAGATGAGGCTAAAACAAAACTTCAGGAGGCAAAATACCACATGAAACATTTGGAGCACAAATCCATGCTCCTTGATTTCAGTTATTAGCTAAATCAATAATTTTCTTGTGTTTTTGGGTTTTTTTCCCCCCATCCTTCTCTTATGTAACTGTCCCTGTCTGCTCAATAGCTGACATAATACCTTTATTCCTCTTATTTTGTTTGCATTAAAACATGCAGTGCCTGGGACATGACAACACGTGCTTTTGACCTTGCAGTGCTGACCTTATCAGTAGAGCATTCCATAGCCTCTCCCACTGAAGAAGATAAGGTTGACTAAACTGGATCTGTCTCGAGCCATCAGGCATTCATCCACAATGCTAGAGCCAATTTCAATGAGGTCACTTTTTCACAGAGAGAAACCATAATAGTTTTTGTCTCCTACTGTCTGATTTATTCTGCTGGCAAGGACTGCTAGTTTCCCTGAAACTGAGGAGGCAGTTTTTATTTTTTAATTTGTTTTTTCTCTAGACAGGAAAGCAATATTTATTTTTAAGAGCGTAAGGTTTTCTGTATAACATTTTACCACATCTCAGTTGTGAAATTACTTCACAATTTTCCTTTTGATCTGCCTGCATTTTACGCTCCTGCAGGATTTGCACTGTGTACTGTACCCTGTTGCTCCACATACAATGCAAAGTATTTAAATACTTTCCTACTTTATGGAGATAATTATAAGCTCTATTTCTTGAACAATGAAAGCAAGACAAATGCTTAAGTCTTCCCATTTCAACTGTAATAAAGCAGATGTAAAATGAGTTCCAAGGGATTAAACACCCTGGATGTACTTTGAATTGTCCCATTAAACACCTTGTCCCAGAGAGCATTGTAATTACCACGTCTATTTGATAGTTTCTCATTAATTACACTGCCACTAATTCTTAATATCCTATGCATTCTCTTCCTTTCTTGAAGATCTCAGAATGAACTAAAGGGTAAAGAATATAAATGTGTGTGTACCCTAGAGGAGTCACTTGGGTCATGTTCACACTAAGGTAAGAATGGGGGTGTAGCCCCACACTGGTGGGGATGGGTTTGCCCAGGTGACAGTGGCTAAGGGAATTGTATGTCTGAGAGGTATTTCTGCAGTCTCAGACAGTGACCTGGCACTGTGACTGTGCTGCATAAATCAGCCATGGATGCTTAGCAGTGGACTGGGGGATGAGGAATCAAGCAGTGATCAGGCTCATGTGGGTGCTCTTCAAATAGCTGCAGACAGACTGATGAAGGTGGAGGCTCCTAGGGGTGGAATTATTGTCCTTGAAGGTACAATTGCAAACACACAGCTCAGCAAGAATGATCCATTATTGCATGTCAGATTAACAAAATAACAGTTTTTCCTTATCAAATGGTAACGGTACTTCTTAGAATGGCAGAATGTGGATACCTACTTAGGCTTGGCACAATCATTCTCTTTTCAGTATAACCTCTTGCATCTTTTCACTATGGTCATCCACAGTCACACACACAAACTCACCCCAAGCAATCACCCCATGTCAAGAGAACTACATTGCACAAGCCTGTGAACCTTAGGTCAAGTATGCCCATAGGGTTAATATAAAATTAAAATATAATTCCAGTTTATTCATTGAATTGATGTAATGGAATAAGGTTGGGAAAAGAGAGAATATTAATTTTTCTTTTGCCAACAGATACCAATAGAACAGACAAGATTTCAGACATGCCATCAAACGTACACAAGGATGCTATCAAACTTATTTATTTCACATGATTACTATACTTTTCTAATTAAGACAGGTTTTTAACATATTCCAGTTGAATGAATTTAACTTGTGTTCCACAGTAATCTTCTCACTTCCATGAACCCATTGTTGGTTGATAAAGGAGGAAGATATATTGGTGTGATGTGGTAAAATAATGAATTTCTTGCTTATGGTCAAACCTTTCTGCAGATACCATCTCAGTCTAGAAAAGGAATGGTGCCATTAGTTCTGATATCAAGGTAGCTTCCTTGGCTGGCTTCTACTGCAAATCACCATGAGCTGAGGATTCATTACTCCTCCTGAGCCTTCTCCTAGTGCAGGAATCTCAGATGCAGCCAGTAGCAAGTCAGCCTTTCACCTGTCATTCAGGAGGAATGGGTTTCCAAAGAAAGGGATAACACACCTTACTAAACCACAGAATTATGTGGATAGTGTTGAAATGCCTCACTGACAAGCACAGCAAGGAACACAGAAACCTTCAAAACATTGATGGTGAGGCTTGCAGTGATAATTGTGAAATGGCACAGATCTTCATTAGCTTTCAGTGGAGGAATTCTTTTTCAGGATATTCTATTTCTGCTGTCATGTCTGGATTTCTACAGTTGTCTTGGTATGTGGTGCTGTAGTAGCATCTGTCTTTAGGGCACAAATGTTCCTAGATTTATAATGGCACTGGTTTAGAGCCATGGTAGAATTTTTCTTGTGTTGCAGAAGTGCATCTCAGTCTTTCATCCGTGTTATAACTTTCTCTAGGGTAGTGATTCTAGCATTGCAATTTTAAACTACAGCTCTTTCTTAGTAAGAGATACCTCCAAGCAGGGGTTCCCATTATTTTAAGCACTGTTATGCCTCCAGAGGAGAATTCCTGAACCAAACCATAAACTTATTCCTTTTGCTTTCTTTATTTTTTTCCAAAAGAAGAGCTTTTTCCTGAGTTATTCTTACAGTACACTTACATAATCCAGCTACCAGCACAAGATTCCCAGCTCTCTCTAAAGAGTCATGCTTATATCAAAGAGCACTCACAACTGGTAGGACCAGCAGCAATATATGACAAATATGTATAAAAATTATTGCATCTGTCTGTTTTTCCTCCTCTCATACATTTAATATCTGCGTGAATTTCTCCCTCTTGCCTTTCCAAGGGGCTTCATTGCCATATGTTCTTACTGTATTAATTACTTCTGTCCACTTGATAACTGCATCACAGAGGGAAATCATGCAAATAAATAGCCAGTCAGGATAGAGCAGAGTTAGTACATAAACAAGATAAATGAGTAGTGAATGTGTGTTCAGTCACAGCAAGCAGCAGTTTTGGACTAGCACATTTTGCCATTTTTCCTTGTAGTGTTTGGTGTTCCAGCACTTGGGCAGGCCTGACAAATATGACAGCAAAGCAAGATTTGTGAATGGGATAACAAGTAATTACACTGCATAAATTCAGCAGCAATAATGCACTCTTTGTTTCCATGTCTGAAATGCTGTCTGGGCTCTAGATGTACCTAGGAACAAAACCACCAAGACAGATGTTAAAACAGAACAAACACTGGTAACTGCAGAGTACAAATCTGGCATTGGTGTTGAGATTTACTGTGCTTGTTTTTTAATTTTAGTGAACAAATGGCTTTTAACTCAAATAGAATCTGTTTCTGAATTTTAGCAAAACTCTCTGTAGACTGGATTTTTCAGGGCATGTGAACTTGATGAATTTCCTGGCTTAATGACTTCTGAGCCCCAGAAAGCCCTAATGTTCTGCATTTATCAGGGTGAACTGAATGCTGCCTTGCTTTTATTCCTATTTAACTGCTATTGTCTGATATGCTCAACAGAGTTAGGCATTAAAATAAGGTTGGATTAAAAAAATCATAGGATTTAGGATTTAAAAAAATAATAATCACATACAAATTTTGTAGTTTTCTGGGCTCAGTCTGTTCAGTTATTTCAGAAGAGATCTATTAGAACAGCTCAGATTGACCTGTACATTAACAAATCTCTTTCTGAATAAGTCAGGCTGTGCTTGGAGAAGGTTCTTTCAGCCCTGCCTGCAGGTTGTGGTTCTGCAGCCACCTTTGTGGATTTGTTTATAAATCAGTTCTGGTGAATCAGCCACTGCTTGCATCCAGAGCACGGATGCTGCAACACAGAGCTCTGCTAGAACAGGCTGCACTGCAGCTGCTTTTTGCAATAAAATACATATATATACACCCCCAGAGGTATCTGGGACAGTTTAAGGTGAAGGAGTTGATGAGGTGCAGAAGTCTTTCAGCTTTACAGATTGCATTAGGCCTACAGCTGTCCAGAGAAGGCTCCTTTTCTAGATAATTCTCTTTCTGGACAAGAGTGGTTAAATTACCAGGATGGTGTACAGGAAATTAGGCATGTGACATCTGCTAAAAAATAACAGTGGACATTTACCATCTGGTTCAAGAGAGTTCAGTTTTTGAATCTGAAAGTTAAATAAAGTGATGTTTTTGAGCTGATGTGGGGAAGTTAGAACCAGGGAACATGGATTCTCAAAACTGCCCACACATTTGCTGTCATCATTATTTGCCTTGTAGTTGCTTTCTTCAGAAAATGACCATGTTTTCCAGAAGCATGTTAGCGTACAGATAGTCAGTAAACCCAGAACGATGTTATTTCTGGGAGAAAAAAAGGATGCAGCAGGACACAAGGTAAGGCACAGGTTGGAGGAACTGCTTTGAAGCATTTTCCATCACTGAAGGAAGGGAAAGAAAGGGGCCTCTGAGACCCAAGATCGGGTCTCTTCTCTTTATCTAATTCATGCTACAGCTAGCACTACACCAGGGCTGTAAAATGAGACTACCAGCTCCACTGATATTAACTGGAATCCATGATATGATACTGTCTCAAGGGTTTCACTTCTCCTAGGAAAGGTTCTTGCCCCTTCCCTTAGAACCTGGCCACAAAACCAGTCCATGAGCCCTGTGGTCTAGCGAGCAGGGATGAAAGGTTTCAGTCTCATCTCCATGAAGTTCCACAAGTGAGCTTGTGCATGAGTTATCAGGTAACCACACAGAAATGTTTTACTCAGGGATGGATTTAATTTATTGTGTACAGAGAATATGTGTATGTATGCTATACAAAATGTTGGTATGGAATATACCACAGATGTGGACTTAAAAAAATTTGAGAAGAATCAACATAAGTCATTGTTGGTTCTGGTTTTTTTCATTACTTAAGCAGATTTTTTTTTTTAATAAGAGAACAGGCCATGTGCTAAAAAAAGAATATTCCTGAATTGTAAACAATCTCAGTGCTCAGAAAAACCTGAAGTGTTTCAGCTGAGTGTATCTTCTATGTACCTCAACCCAAACAGCTAAAAAACCTGGACAGCTACTCCCAGGGAAAAAAAATTGTACTCCTCATAAAATAAAAATTACACTGGTGAATGTGACCAGTATAAGCAAACATTACAAGTACATAGAAGCACAATGTTAACAAAACATAGATATTATCTGATTTAATTTTCCAGGTTTTATTCATTTAGTTCTAATCTTCAGTTTGAGGGTATTGGTTGCTGGAAATGCTTAGATTTTTCTATTTCCTTTATACTTCATCAATTTCCCTTGATTTTTTTCGGTCTAATTATCTCCTAGATTACACTTGAAAGCTGTATTGATATTGAGTATTTAAAAGGATGAGTTTATCCACTCTGGTCTTTAAATTTGGATTGGTTTCTCTGGGCTGTGTACCAGCAGCACCTATTAGTTACAGGATATTCATGTCTTTGCTGGTTACAGTAGGAACAGGATGACCAGACTCTTCCCCACTACACTTTATATCCCATCAAATGTTTGCCTGCAGCAGCAGCAATTTGATAATGGTCTTCATGAAACTACTACAGACTCATTACTCTGGGCAAATTGCTTTGTGTGGTGTAATGTACTGGGCTGGAGTCTAAGGGGACATGAACCCCAAACAGTGCTTAATACAGACCATAAAATACTTAGAGCCTGATACATTAGTTTTAAAATGCTTACAAAGGTTACATTTTATCCAAAAAGAGAGGAAAAAAATGCTGTTCCCATTAAGTCAGTGATTTAATAGAGTTTTCAGTACAATGCATTTACTCCATGATAATCAATTGCCTCCAGCAAATTAAAATATAAATTAGGTTGTCTGGGAGAAAAGGAAGCTCTAAATCAGTTCGTTCTGGCTGCATATAAATACAAATTTTATAGTTATGGTTTCCTAATGTCAAAACCAACACATCATGACAGAAAGATATTTTTAGTTGCTGTGATTCTTAATGCATCAACTGTATTGGTTGCATTTTTGTCAAAGTTGGGATTATCAAAATATATCTGTAACCTTTAAAATGTTCCTGCATTTCTTCATTATATATCAGGTATGCATGGATGGTTTGAGCAGCAAGTACTGTATTTCCACTCAGCAAAATACTCAGAAAAGCTCAGGAGACTTTTTTTGGCTTTCGTTTTCCTAGTGGCCAAACATATTGAATTGGAAATTTCATTTCTATTCAGAACTAGGGATGGTAACTATATTCAAATTAAATACTGCAACTGATAAATGAACTGCTAATACCATTGTACATCGTCTTAATTAATACAGCATCATACTGAGTAATATCAAAATACAGGGGGGTGAAAAAGGGTGATTTATTCTGGAAGCTGCAGAGGTACTGCTGGACACACCAATATCACAGTTGTATTTTTGTAAAGCTTCTCTGCCAGGGACAGGCAAGAGGAAACATGCTGAAAATATCTGAGGGGGCACAATCACATGTCTGAGTTGTGGCTGGTGTGTTATCCCCCTTCTCTGCTGGGTTTGTCTGTAGGGTCAGAAGCAAACCTGTCTGTCTGGAGGAGTGGTATTTGGGGTAACATGGCTTGCACTACCTCAGCTCTAGGTGAGATTATGAACCTTGTCTAATTTTGCTGCACTTGAAGCTTTTTAGTCATCTTTCATCACTTTTATCTGCAAAATGCTAGAAATCCACATGCGGTGTGTTACAGAGGTCATTAAATCCTGGTGATTGTCTAAGCAAAATAAAAATAGCTGCTGTGAAGGCAAACCAGCTTGTGGAGCAAAGACCATCTGATACCCTCCAGGGGGAAGTGCAAGGTTCAGGTGCAGTCACTGCGTCACCTGCGGTCAGTTCTCCTTCCTCAGGAAAGGACATTTGGGAACTCCAGGGGTTTACTGTACAACACCATGACCACACGTGCCTGGAAAGGTGAAGTCTTCAGGCTGCTGATGGTGGAGCTGCTGAAAAATGTGCTGGAGCTCGGGGACAGCCTGGTCCTTGCAGTGAAAGCCCTGGGCTGTGCCTCTCCCGTTCTGGGGGCCAGAATCGAGCACAGTGCTGCCCAAATCCCCTGGGTGCCTTTGGGAGCAGCAGCACTGCCCTGCCTTGGGTCTAGGGACAGCCCAGTTGTTCTGTGTCACAGAAAGCAGGACAGTAAATGTTCTCACCTGGCCTTCCTTTGCTGTCTGCGGGCTTTGTGTGCAATTTTAGCCTTACATCCACAGCACAATTTAATTGCCTTTGCAATTGATTTTGTAGGATGGTTCTCCTCCCATCTTGTGCTTGGCTACAATAGGAAGAAGATATATTTTAAAATGCCTTTTTGAAATGTATGGCCATTTTAAAAAGGACTTTTTTTTAACTGTGCTGTGTGGCTTCCTGTGTTTAATAAATTATGGCTAGGAGTGAAATAAAATAAATTATTATCAGATTTGTTAATGTAACAAAGATCCCTTGTATTCTATAGGAAGAATTGATTCTTGAAATCAGAGTTAGATATTTTAAGCTTGCACTCCTGAGGCTTGTAAACTCTTGTGTTATTTTTTATGTATGAATGTTTTGTTGGTAGTTTCTTAGATCATAAATAAAATCAAAATCATGCAACAGGAGGCAAAGGTTTTTCTCATGAGAAATACTTTCTTTCTGACATCCAATACAGCACAACTGAGTGAGTCTTGAAAAGAAATTCAAACATAAAAGCCCCACCATGAACCAGAGCTGCTTTGTGAGTAATTCTGTGATAGCTTGATTCCATATCAGATGAACTAGAGATTGTGTCAGTGTAGTTCAAAAAGAATTGTGAGTTTGGTTTTATGAGTTGTAGTTCTGTGGTCTACATTCTAGTTTTTCTGTGGTATTTACCATTTGATACAGAAAACATGTTTTTAGATCTTTATTCTACCTGACATTACAATATTATTTTTCAATTTGAATTAAAAGTCCCAACAACATTACATCAAGGCCATATTTTTAATATAGTAATAATTAACATTGACATAAATATAGGCACTGAATTAATGTGAATATTTATTTAGAGTTTACAAAATTATGACAATCTTCCAAAAGCTTTCCACTAAAAAGTTCTAAAAAATATTGTTTCCCAGTATAAAAAAATAATTTTTTTTCCTAGTAAATTTTGGGAACTTGAATGCTGTAAACAGAGCTTCTCAGAGGAAACTAGGCTGAGTTGGTCCCCAAATCCAGAGAAGGTCCTCTTGAGCAGTGAATGAAGGAGGGACTTCAGTCCTGTATTTGGTTTGTTTTCTGTGTGTGGCTCTCAGCAGATCAGGATCTGAGAGATGAGACTTGGGAATGAAGGCAATAGTAACAAATATATTCAAGGCATTGAGAGATACATTTCCATACTATAGGTGGAGTTATTTGATCTTCTTAAGTAACAGCACCTTATTTATGTATATTAAATGCAGTATTTAAATATAAGTGGGAGGCTCATGGCACCTGCCAGTCCCCACAGGAGGAAATATCCAGACGACCAGTGGGGATTTGGGAGCCACAAATGTTGATGTGAGACCAGGTTTGTGCTGTGCCTGTGCCTAAATACATTGTGCAAGGGCTGCTTGGCTGTGGTCATGGCCTTTGAAAGTTGTGCTGAGGTTGTGAGGGTGCTGCCATGGCTGCTGTGCCCCCAGGCTGGGCAAGGAGGTCCTGTCACCCGGCAGGGGAGGGAAGCAGCAGCTGCAGCCAATTCCCCAATCACCAGATTGGGATTGGCAGCACCTGTGGGACCAGAGGGTTTAAAGAGAAGGGGCTGTGCTGGGAGGAGTTCAGGAGAAACTGTGAGTCATTTTGGAGTTGTTTTTTTTGATGTCTTGCTGAAGTAGAGCCCTGCTCTGTGATGAGGGACATGTTTGAGGTGGGATGGTGCTCCTCTGCCCTCAAGAAGAGCTGAGGCTGAGCCTGCTGGGACCATTGCTTTCCCTGCTCCTGGCAGGACACTCACTGGGTTCCTTCTGGTGTCACTGCGTGGCACACATCTCCTGAATCTCCCCAAATGGAGTGTGAACCGTCAGAGGAGTGGAGCTTTCACTGTTGGCCTGGTGCTGGGACCCACGTGAGAAAGTAAGTGGTGATTTCTGTTTTAAAAAACTGCTGTCCTCTTGAGACAGCAACTGAAAGGTCAGCTTTATATGGGCAGAAGTATTGCTGTTGTAAAAGATGTTTTTATGTCTTGTGTGCTGGTGAGCCACAAGGTGAGCAGTGCTGTGGGAAAGCACCACAGGCAGAGACAGGCAAAAAGTGTTCCCAGTTTCCTTTTTGCTGAAAGACCTATGGAGAGAGAAGCATTTGTCATGGGGGCAGGGCATGGCTATCTTGAGGACAGATTCTTTGGGATGCAACCTCCTGTTTGCAACTTCAAAACTTCATCTGCCCCTATTTTCCTGGGACAGATTAGGCACCACCAGTAGCAGGAGGAGTATAGCCAGTGTGGTTGAGCACTCTAGGTGCTGAAAACTGAGTGCTAAGCAAGCTGTGTGGCTGCATGGGGAGGGGCAACAGAAAACTGGGCTGTGGAGGATGAAGTTGTGTTATTTACCAAATAGTGCATGGTGGCACTGGTCAGTGCTGCTTTGTGTCATGGTAACAGTTATGTAGGCTAGTGTTGAAGGAAGGGAGGTAGTGGTGGTGATGTTAATCAGTAAATGTTAGCACGTGATTAGGTTAGTGCAAGAGAGCAGTGGTGTTTCTTACCCACTATACTTAGCTTGGATTTGCATCTCTAAATGCCAAATTCAATAGATACCTTTTCTATAAGCTGAAGAAGAGTGCTTTTGGCCATGCTAACAAATTCCTGTCCCTGCCTGTAAGTTTAGGTTGTGTTGAATGCATCTGGTAATGGTACCTCTTTGGCCTTGCTGCCTCGGGTTTCAGGTGTAACTGATTGCTCCTCTCTCCTTCCAATATAGTTTGGGGCTGCACTTTCCCACCTGTTTGGAGGAGCAGCTGGACTCAATTCCCCAATCACCAATTAACAGCAAGACCTTGGCAGATGTGTGTGGTTAGGTTCTTTTTGTGGTTTTTTTTTTTTCTTTCTGGCCCTTCTGAGGATGCGGAGTGAGTGCTGCTGGTATGGGGTAGGGGAAAGGGGAAGTCTGGGTAATATCAATGAAGATGGATGATGGAAGATGAGACTCATCCTTCTTTTTTGTGTTACTGTGGTAACATCCTGCAAGTATTCTATATTCTGATTCCAAAATATACTTTATGAATAAGAAAAAAACCTATTAGACGCTGATCTTCCATAGCTATGCCCTTAACTATACAGAAATGAATGTTGTAGTGATTGATTCTTCCAGAGCAGTTCAGTGGTGTAAAATGTGTTCCTTCCTGTGCCCACAAAAACATCTGTACCAGTGGAAAATGTTTATCCTCAAGGGGCTGCAACCTGGAGATTTGTCTGCTAACATCTCTTAGAGGGATTATTTTGAAGCAGTAACCCTCAGAGTCACATGGCAGAAAAGAGTGTGCTTGGTTTTGACAGAATAGGTGAATAAACAAGCGTGTCCTCACTGCAGAGTTGACTGGAATGCTTTCCCTAGCTCGGCACTTAACTCTATAGAGGCTTTTTTCCTTTAATAGTGACATTTTTAGTTCTTTGCTGACTAAAGCAGGAGTTAACAGAGCTTTTCAACTGTGAACATAAGAGCTCTGCAGAGGCTTTTCCCCAAGTGTGCTTTTCTCATTTGAGCAAGTGTCTAGAGGAATTACTTTTACTGAAGGAAATGTTAACAACAAAAGGTGCACAGTTGTGAAGCCCCAGGCCTTTGAGATGTGCACTTGTGATTCCTTGAAAACGAGCCATATGCTGAGAACATGTGAATCTGTGAGCACTTCATATGGATTTTTGCTATTGGACACTTGCTATACTTCATTTGGAAATGAATGCCTATATTTTTAAGAGGTTTCTTTTCTGTGGCATGGGCTTGTTTGTTTTTAAGAGCTTGTTCAGGTCTTATTTTTCTCCTTCAAAAGTTTATTTTGTTTGACTTGCAGGAATCAATTGCAAGTATGTGAAGCAAATTGTTGTTTGTGTAGGTGTTTGGAGTTCTGCAAAAGAATTTCTCACCATGGATTTGGTTTGTTGCCTGTACAATAATATACTTCCTTTTCAGCTGACTAGTCTTTTGCTTGACGTCTTTCAGACATGTTTCATTTGCATCAGTGAGTGTGAGAATATCTATCTATGGGACAGGGAAATGAATTGAATTTATTAACAATACTAAACTCAGTAGTGCCCTTTCTAATTGTTTTAGTTATTTCATTACCTTTTTTTACTCCAGTCACTTAATGCTCCTGTGGTTTGTTTTTTTTATTTTTTTTTTTTTAAGATTTGAAGCATGGACTATACTTTATGGACTATATTTAGGAACTCGTAGTTATGTATTCCATTTAACAGGAGGTCTGTTATCCAGTGGGAAGGATCCAGAGGCACTGTGTGTAGGATGCCTGCAGTTGGGAATGGAGTGCTTTGTGGGAGCTCTGTAAGAGGAAGAAAGCTGATAGCTGTCTGACAACACCACTGTCCTGGATAGAAGTAAAAATATTTATAGAATATCAAAAGTATCTGTTGTCTGCAGATGAAATCCTGACAAGGTTTTCTTGCAACAAATCCAGTAGCTTGTTCTGGGCTGTGATCTCTATGCTCCTTTGGAGCTGCTCAGGCAGTTTAGTGAGGGGAATCACAAGCATCTTGCTCTGTTATCTGGCACCTGAAGATAAATCTCCATAACTAGAGAATGAGCTGCAAACAGGCATTCTCATGCACCTCATTTACAAGCACGTGGCACTTCTCTGCCTTAGTCTGAGCAGAACTGCAGCCTCTGTGCATTTTGTGTGAGCTTGCTATTACAGCAGGGCCAGTTCATCTGTTGTTTTTCCAGTTAAATTTCATACCTGCCTGGGCTCTTGTTCTGCTAATATGGAGGTAGACACAAAATCAATCTTCATGAAATGGGAAGCAGGAAAATGGGAAAATGTCACACAATGACAGCATCAAACTAAACACCAGCCCTGATTTCCAACTTAGCAGGATGTCTTTCAGTCTGGCTTTGTCTCACTCTTTATGTTAATGGGTAAATAAACGAATAAAACTCTGAGAGGCAGGACAGTTGCCCTAAGGAAAGTCAGTATTTCTGAGTTTCAGTCAAGACTTCTGTGGGTGTATAAAACTATAACTCATCACCCTTAGCAGATCATGGGGATGCTGCTGTTTTCTGCAGTGGGCACTGTTTCCTTTTTGTACAAATTGCCAAATGTCTTTGTTCTCTGAAGAAATATATATACTACTCAAGAGAAGACAGTGACTTAGGCAAGTATCTTCTTCTATATATTACTCCCACCTAAACAACTATAAGAAGCAAACAGTAGAATAAATTGCCTGTCTGGTTCTATAAATCAAAAATACAATCTTAGTCCAGCACAACGCAAGGCAAATACAATAATGGCAAAATCTATAGCTGTAGGGATGATAAAGTATCAAAGGGATCTGCCCTCTACTGAGGCCTGAGCATAGGATACATTATTTAAATGTACAGTAGGCAGTGAAAGTGATCAATACTTCACAAGCCTCGACTTCTGAAAAGTGGTGAATTGATTTGATCTTAACAGTAGATAGCTGTGGGGGCAGGAATAGGGATTGCTAAAATACATGCCATGGTCTTCATTCTCCTGTTGCAGTCTTTGCATAGCTGCTTAAACCTGGGGACCTGAACATGGGAGTATTTGAATTGGTAATAAATAACCACCTGAACACAGGGCATTGGAGAATCTGGCTGGCCTTTTGCATTCTCATGAGATTAGGGGGATTAAGCTCCCCTGTAATGGTAATGCCATGAGTTCCACTTTTGCCAGTGTCAGTGGAAACAGCACCTATTGTTCAAGCCTTTGGAACTCACAGAGCATGCTGGGACTGCCCAATTTGGGCAGAACTTGCCCTTGCTAAGCAGTCAGGAGTGCCTTTTGGGAAATCTTTTTCTTTTCCCTGCTCTTCACTTTGTCTGCTCAGGTGGCTTTATTAGCATTAAACTGTTGTCTCTGTGTTATTCATCTGCTGTAATATTTCCTCTGCTCTGTATGCTTCAAGACAGGAAAACTGTCTTGAAGCACCTTGCTATTTTAGGTGACTGATTTTCAGTGCAACAGATCTCAGCTTCCTGAGATGCTAGAAATGCTGAAGACTTTTCTTAAAACAAAGTAAAATACTTTGTAATTGCTGAAGCAGTTCAGTGTTTGCACTGTGACAGTTTAATTAGAAAATGTTCTCAAGGACTTGATGAATAGTGAGATGTAGTTACAAGTCCCCTCACAGATGATGGGAATTCTGATATCCAAGACCACAAGCTTTCATTTTATTTGCCTTCTAATTTTTAGGATACTTTTTACTTCTTCATTATAAAGTGATGGCGCTAATGATCTCTTTACATGACAAAAGCTTAATAACGTTGTGTCTGTGCTTATGGCTGTTATATGTTTTTCCTGCAACCAAATTATTGGTGATAAGTAGGTTTTTACTACAATTATATAAGTGGTTTTACATAGAAATGGCTGTATGGCTCTAAATAGAAACTAGCAGAGCACAAGAAATTGAGTAAAATACTTGGAAAACATGAAATTGGACTTGTGGATTTTCCAGTGAGCTGTAATTGGAAGCTGCATTTTTCTACCTGCTACTCTTTGGGGTATATCCATATTCCTTATTGCTAATGCCCTGCTAAGCTTCCCCATGTGGCCAGCTCCAGTTTTAGTCTCTTCTTTAGACAAAAATGAGGATTTGGGGTTCGATGCTGAGAAGCCAGGGCCATACTCAGCCTCCAGACACTTAGAGCAACTTCTGTTACCTGTAGCTGCTGCTATCAGAAGTAGGGAGGCGAAGGGGACAAAGCCAAATAAAAATCCAAACAAAACCCCAACAGGGTAAGTTTGGGTTTCTGCTCCCAAACCCTTAATACTGGTGAATCATATGGAAGACTGATCACAGCAGGCTGGACTCTGTAGCTGTGCTGTGCTTGAGTTTTCCAAAGACTGGAAGCTCAGTGGATGTTATGCTTAAGGATCCTATAATGAGAGATAAATGAAATGAGTAGATTAACTTGAAAAGTATTGGTGATCTTCTAGAAAATTATATGCTAATATGAAAAAGATGCTAATTTACAAATGTGGTGAAACTTCTAATGAAGATGAAATAAGGCTGTTGGAGGGGGAAGAAGATGTATGGAAATGGAAAAGGATGCTGGATGGATGGCAGGGGATAAAAACATGAGGTGCAAGTATTTCAGGACTGGAAAAGGGCCTTTAGGCCCCTCTGTTGTGCTCTTCCTGTATTCCCTGTACACCTTCTGCATTCTTTTACACGCTTCATTACTTATTCTGAGGATTTTTGCCACAATTTAGGAACACTGCTATTGTCCTCATTCCACATGGACACAAAGGCAAACTGTTCTCTGCAGCAGATTTTTATTGCGTCAGTTTTCACTTCTTTATGCTAAATTGTCCGTTTTATTGCAGTAGCAGATTGTTTGTGCTGCAGTCTTGGGCCTTTTGGTCATATGTTGTGTTCCAAAGCACATCTCCAGTTTAAAATTACTGTGAGTTCTATCCAGGCTTCCACTGTATTTCCTGACCCTTCCAGCTTTGGTAGCTTGAAAACTGAATAATCAAAATCCTTAGTTCATCAGCCAGACCATTCTGGTACTTGATAGAACTGACACAAAGGATTCATTGCTGCTGACTCCCCTTCAGTGCAGCCTTTCTCTTGGCAGGAAATTGCAGTATCTTCACTACAGGCTGGTTGTGTACACAGACTGTTGTACACTGCATTTCTTGGAAGCTGTTCTGATGCCATAATTCTAATATTTTTTGTGCTTTTATTTGTCAAGATGTAGATAAAGAATTATTGCTGTTTTATTTTTATAAAGTGTGTTACCTGTCTGCAGGAAGAGATTACATTAACCTGATGTGTCTCTGTGATAAATCCTGCTTATTGTCCTTGGGCTTCACTGTTGTCTTTAATACAGTGAAACCCAGTTGTTATTTGCTCTGACTCTCCAGTCCTTCCTCTTCCATAGGAATGGTACACTGTCCATTCTTTAAGGTTAACCTTTTGCACTGCAGCCATCTCTCCTGAGTTCTCACAAATAAACTCTTGATGGCTCTAAGGATTTCACCAGCTAGTTCTTTAAATATCCTGTGAGGAAATTTATCTTACCATGTGGATCTGAGTGTGTGAGAAAACAAACCAACCTATCGTCCTTCCTAGTGGTTTCATTTAGCTCTCTTGCACAAAAAACAAGTCAGTAATCAGTGCACATAGAAGTAGAAAAGTATGATTCCAAGTATAAGCAATAGATACAACTACATGGCAAGTGAATTTTTCTTCACACAAGACTAAATTTTTGTGGAGGTTGCTGCTGGTGCAAACAATGTACAAAACAAGGTGAAAATAATAATGTACAAAGGCAGCAAAAAGGTCTTAATTCTCTTACTTTGGGAACTTTTTCTATTTAGATCCTTAAAAACATGAAGATAAGGCCAGTCAGGTGATTGTATGTATAATGCTGTGTCAGTGCTTATTTCTAAATGTGAAAATTTTTTCAGTATATCTTGCTGGAGATCAAGGTAAGTGTGAAATAACCTGGCATAAATTTAAGGTGTATGGTGACACCAGCTGGTGGTGAAATATATGTATGTAGAAGTGTGAGTTCAGGTCCTTCCACTGACTTGGATGGAGAAAGTCCTGTGTTCATACCATGTCACTGCAGCAGTGAGATGCAGGAGTTTGATTCTTTTCCAGAAACTCTTGTATGGTGAACTCCATTAGTGCATTAGAGCTACTGGCATGGCTGGGAGTTTGAGATCCTCAGACTCACAAGCCTGACAAGGAAGGGAACATCTTCCCTATCATTGTTTAAAGCTTTGTGCACATCAAAACTCTTGGATTGCACTTCTCTTCCAGCACAAAGGAACAACAGTATCTTCAATAAAAGAGTGTACAATTGAACACTCTTGAGACTTCACTGAGTAATCTCCTGAGGTGGCTGAATAAACTTGGAATTAGTGGCTTATGAGGAATATTGAAAAGGATTGAACTCATATTTCCTCATGTAAAGACCTCCTTAGTTGTTGTCTGTGGGAAGGAGTGAACACTGGCCCATTTTTGGTTTGGAGTAGAGTTTATTTTGGAACCAGTGAAGCTGGAGCTGCCATTGTTTGATCTGGAATACCATTCACCCATGTGCAGACCAGAGAGTGTAAAGAAGGGACAAACACTTGTAAAAGAGCAAGGTGTTTTAAACAAAAGGAAACAACTCCCCAACTGCGTCTTCATAAAATACCAAGGTTCTGTTAGAAATGTGTTGGTTTTAATGATATATTGTCACTTAATCTGCATTATTCTCTTGAATTTATTAGAGCTCTGGCTTTGCTTGTTTATCTTATTTAAGAAAGAAAACATGGCTTTGAAATGTTGTGATGACTGTCAGGACTTTTCATCTCTGTGTGTTTCTAATGGAATAATTCAGAAACATGCATTATCAAACAGTGTATTAACACCTAAAAAGCAGTCCCTGATGTGCCCTATATGCTTCTGTTTTCCGTACTGCAGGCTTGAAATACACCAAGCAATTTAATTCTCCCAAGCTGTGTTGTTTTGATAGGATTTCAGTATCTGATATTTCCCTGCCTTTAATGGCCGTGGGGATTGTCTCTGCTGAAGGGAGCAGCTGAGCTGCCTGTTAAGCAGTTTTCTTGGAAAACAGTTTTCTTGTGAAAGGAAAAGACTTGCTTGGATGTATAACATGTGGGAAGGGCATGATCTTTCAACATAATTGCCTCAAAGGCTCAGTATACAAGAATTAAATGTTTAATGAAAATGCTTTGTTTTCTGCCTTCAGCAAGTAGTTGTGTTTAACCTTTTATCCTGCTTTCCCCCCTCTCTGTTTTTCCTTTTGCATTACTGAAAATGTGGGAAATTTGGAATATGCAGCCCAGAAAGTCAGATGATTTTTCTGTTTATAATAGAGAATGCAGAAATCAAGTTGGCTGCAGTAGTGTGCACTTCTGAGGTGCATCAGAATTGAGGTCATGTGGGAGTCCAGCATGCAAACATAAAAATATTCTGCTTTGCGTTCTAATAATTTAAAAAAGTTAAATTAATTCTTGCAGTATTGTGATGGTTGGCTTCTGGTTTGCTTTCTAAGAACAAACTAAATTAGATTTGTTCCCAGAAGCTGTTGGCATGACCCCAGTAAGTTCTGTGATGTCTCTCTTACTGTTTCATCACTGTCAGTTTTTGAGACGTCGGCTGTGACCCCAAAATGACTCAGCTGACACCACCAAGATGGGAAGTTGTTTCTTGCTAATCACCAGGTGCCAGAGTGGTTTGTGCTTTTTAAAAATAGTTTTCAAGGCTAATAGTAAAATAATTAAAAACCCCAAAAGCCAAAAAAGAAGAACCACAGCCCCTAAAAACCCCCACAAGCAACCCTCTGTGAAACAAATCTGCTCTCTTGTGCCTCCACCTGAGCTAAAGCACTCTGCAGCTGTTGTCTGAAGAATGGAAAATGACTGGGCTTATGGTGGTTGGCATGTTGTTATGACAAAGCTCTTTTAACTGCAGCCTCTAGCCTCTGAAAATTGTTCAAAACTGTGAGCTTTGCTGTAATCAATGGAGCTCCCCTGAAGTATGACTTCAGTGGGGATAAAATTCTTTGATACTTATCTGCAGATTATTTGATTTTCTGTGCTTGGAGCTGTTCCTTCTCTCTTGCTGGGTATCCAAGAGGAAGTTTGTAACTGCCAGAGAATTCCCATCAATCCCCTTCATCCCCTTTGGAGGTGTTTTGTGTGTCAGCTCTGCTCACTGGAGCCCTGCTCAGTGTGTTAGGGCTGTAAAAAACTTCCCGGTGACTCAAACTGCAGCACACTAGAAAGGTCAAAATAATACACTTTGCCATCTCTCAGAGAATGCACAGGGGGTTAAAGCTCTGACATGTCATTCTCATAAAACAAGGGTTTTCATTCCAACACTGGTACAAACCTGTGCAAAGATATTTTTCCATAAACACCCCTCCTCCTCCCAGTTGGCTGGCTGATCTAGGACACTGTCTTATTCCTCAGTTTGAAATTAAACCCTAAATATGAAATGCCAGAGCAGCAGTGGCTTTACTATCACTAGCATTCTTGCAAATAGCTGATGGCAAGACAAGATAAATTGGGTCATTTATAGCACGAGATTATCAGCATGCTTAATACAATGAAATTTAAAAGCACTATCAAGACAAAATACTTGATATGCGAATTATTCAACACAAAGTAGCCATTTGTGTAAATCTGTTAAAATTACTGAGGGTATATCCTCATCTAGGGAGGGTATAAGGTGTTGGTAGCTGCTGCAGTTGTTATTTTGTCCTGCTCAGGGTTGGACTGAACCAGCCATGGCCATAAGCTGGTTTTGACCATTTGTTCTGAAGCAGGTAGAAATTTATCCAGTTCTTGTACCAAGTTATACCAGAAGCTTGCACCTACAGTGATCCATAGCCTACCTGCTGCTTCCCTGATAAACTGATTCATTATGGTGGCTTGCATTTCCTGTAATAATTTACAATGATATGGAAATATCTGCCTCATTATTAAAAAAAAATCTAGAGATAATGGCAATCCCAAAGGAACTTGTACAAGGAATTAATTTTTTGTAGTGGATTATAGTGCATGGATTCTAATTAATTCTAGCATTACCTTTTTCATAAAAAACAACCATCACATAATAAATTCATAATTAAGAAGGATTGTGCATGGTGAGAATGACCTTTGTACCTTTACTCCTTTTTATTTTAATGCAACTGTCTTCAAAAAGGGATTTGGGCCTTGAGTAATCTGAGTAAGAAAATAAGTGGAATGGAAAATGTCATGAATATTTACAAGTACGTTTCCTTTTTGTTGCCATAGTTTGTTTATGGTTTGCTTATAAGCCCTCTTATAGGAGACTATAAACATGCTTTCTAGTGCTAATATTTTATTCATTAAAGATGCTGTTCAGACCTCAAGTGAACAGTTGGGTGTTGTCATCTCCCCATTAAATTCATTATTCAACAAATTTTCCCTAGAGAAAACAAACTTTTGTGGTTTTTCTTCAATCTTTTCACCCTCTTCAATGCTCTCCTGACTCAAAGCATCCTCTACACCAGTCACTCCAGGGAGACTGATGAAGAAAAGGAACTTAACTGAGGTGCTACCTCCCCTTTTGAATCACTCCCTGCTGAGCTGTGGCGTGGCACTGTCCCTGTGACTGGCAGTGGGGTGAGAGGACAGGCAGGGCAGAGGGCTTTGAGCTCCTTTGTGCTTCTCAGCTCTGGCTGCCAGCCTGGAGCAGCAGCTGGGGCTGGAGTGCTCTGGAAGTGTGGGGGGAAAAGGCCAGAAAAGCTCAAATTGTCCCATGTGGCAATACTGATATGTGGGAAAATTTGTCCTATGAAATCTGCTACAGAGCAACTGCTCTCAGTCCAGTTTTCAGCTTCCAGCAGATCCAGAGAATGTTCATCTGGGTGTTTGGTTTGCTGAAGGGCTCAGTGGGAGGTGGAAACGAGGCTTTCAGCCAGCAGGAAACGGAAAATTTCCTTTTTCTGCTCCTGGGAGTGATTTTTGTCCCTTAATATTCTCTCCAAGTTATTCTGCAGTTTGGATTTATTAAGATATTATTTTAACTTTGTGCTGGAAATTGTCTTCAAGTGAGTGTTGAAATGCAGATCTGTAATTCTGATGAATAAATTGGATGACAGCTGCTAGAGAAGAGTGAATGGATGTTTTATTGGGCGAATAAAACCACCACTAAATAAATGCTACTAGAATAGAAAAAGGTATACTCAGATACATTTGTTTTGTGTCCAAAGACAAAACCTATGCATTGTAAAACAACATTCATAAAAGTAAGTGAAAACCCCCTTTTTCAGTCACTTTTTACAGCCTGTGTTCTAAACCAGCCCAGATTTCTAAAAGTTCAAGAGACTTATTTTTTCGTGTTCATCACGTTTTTGCCCAGAGCATTGCCAATGATCTATACTTTTGGGTTTTTTAGACCATTATAGTTATGTATTCACATGTCTTGTGTCCCTCAAGATGCTGATATTCCTTACAGCTGAGCTTTGAACAGAAAGAGCTGTCTCATTTGTTTTGATGCTCATGGAGGTGAATGTCCTTGGTCCCACTGATGGACACTGAGAGCTTGGGGTACACATGGTCTGGGTCTCCAGATGGACTGGCTGAGCTTACCAGATCCCATTGACAGTGAAGGTATCCTTCCCCCTAGGGATTTGGTTTATGGGATTTTCTTTTTGCAAGTAGATAAACGGTTTGGTTAAAATGCTTTTCGAGGGACCGGTGTGAGCTGTCTGCAGTGAGTTCATACACACCAATGGTGTAATTAATGACGCAATTAGCTTTGCAGCGCTGTTTTCCTGTGGAGCCCACCGAGCATCACTAGATGGTGCTGCAGAGTAGGTTTGGTTGGGCTTGGATATTTAAATTCATCGAGCCCAGCCGGGTGTTTGAAACCAGGGACCCAGACCACAGTACACCTGTGCTTGTAGGATTTTCAAAAACTCTTAATTTGACTTTCCTCATTTCTCTTCTTCTATTGAAGACAACAGCAGGCCTCCCATTGAATGCAGTGATCACCAAATTAAATGCTGCCAAGAATTTCTGACAGTAGTGTAGTTTTGAATGTGATTTAAAAACAGAATTGTGGAGAAGCAGTTACTGAAACCTCTTATTCAGGGCCAAAACTTTATTTTATATATATCTGACAGAAGTTTTGTAACATATTGTTCTAGAAAATGGTGAGGTTTTTATAAAGCATGGAATCGAAAAGTCTAAACCACTTGTGTCATTGCTTTATGACAAGAGCTGTGGCATCAGGGGTTGTCCATGCCACAGTGCTCTGATGTCACCTCCCTACAGTCCCACTGAGAGCAGATGCCTCAAAACTCCCAAAACAATTCAAGTCAGAGGTTGCAGTGGCTCTTGATAAAAATCATAGATCATTGTCCAGCACTGCCTCTGATCACAGTTCATTTCAAAAACTTTTTATCTCCCCAGATGGTTTGAATATTTATTAAACCAATAAAAATGAAAAAAAATTCAACTACTGGGAATTCTGGCCCACTGCCTTCACCTGTCCTTCAGTAATTCTTTCCAGGTAATTTTATACATCTTTAAGCTACATAGATTATTGCACATAGATTTTTTTTTTCTGCATTAGACATAAATGACATTTTCTAATAGTGTAAAATGAGTCTTTAAGCTCTGCAGTCTATATCCTGAATGAATATAGCAGATCCAAAATCCATTCAAAGGTTTTGTGTGTTTTTATCTAAGCTGTCATATTTGGGGTTGTAATTACAGATAGGTGTTGAAAGTTCTGGTTGAAAATTTGAGCTTTTGTTTTGTGAGCTGTGGTCAGAATAATGACTTGGGAAAATAAAAGCAGTTATTAAATACACACTGATGTGGGGTTCTTTTTCTCTGTAAAATGATGTTTAAACTTTTTGTTGTATTGGATTTTATTTTATAGTTTCAAGTTTTGTTTACCTGTTGTGACATTGTGAAAACTCATTACCTTTGTCCCTCTCAATCTCCCCAGCAAATCTGAGATAAGCCAACCTACAAATGAAGTTTGTATGTTACTCTGTAAGAATAATATCTAAAGTATTTTTATCAAATACAGCCCTCTACCTCTCAGTAATAGTCACTATTTTAACACTCTGATAAAAGCATTTATATTCAATATACAAGAGAATACAGGGATGTGCTTAGAAGTAATTATTCCCTGCCTAGATCTCCCAAGAATGCCTCTGAGGGCAGGCCTAGAGAAGCTCTGGGAACCAGCTGCCTTCATCAATGACACAGTTTATTAGATTCACTCCCCCTTAGTAACAGTATTCCTCTTACAACTCAGACACTGGGGCAGAGTTATCTGATAGTGGAGGTGGATTAACATCAGTGCCTTACTAATTGCTGCATTTTATTTTAGAGCTGGTTTCACAAAGGATGTGTTTCACACCTGAAGATGCACTGGAACCCTCTCTTCTCCAGGCAGGAGTGCTTTGTGTCTGAGCTCGTGGATGATTTTTTTTTTTCCTAGGCTTTATCTTCTATCATGTCAGTTCTTTTACTAGACTCATATCAGGGCAGGAAAGAAATGGTCAAAGTGGGAGTTGCAGGGTTTGGTGCGTGGCTGCACCACCAAGAGGTGACACCGGAGTGGCGCTGCCCTGGTCACTGTCACTAGGTGGTACTGCAGAATCGGGAAATCCAGAGTGCCAGTCCCGTCCGAGTACAGGAGGGGTGGGGAGAAGTTACAGCAACCATGGCTGTGCTTCCTTGAGCAAAACCGGCTCTCAGCTGGCCCTGCAGAGGTGTCTTTTACGCCGCTCAGTTCCTTTTCTTTCTCAGCACATGTGCAGCAGTGGCTCGATGTGGTTTGGAGTTACATCATCCACGTTGGTGGCTGGTGACACAGACATGGTTGGTGAACTCTTGCTGCTGGCTCAGGTGCTTTGCCAGCCCTGCCCCTTGCTGCACCCTCCAGTGCCAGGACAAGGCAGTGCCCGCAGCCAGGGCAGGGAGCTCTGGGGGCTGCTGGGCCACTGGAGGCTCCTACAAGCCTGATTGGCAATTTGAGCCATGTGTTTTTACTTAATAGGTAACTGAGAAAAGGGTTGTGATCTTTTAATTATCTACAGTGTGATATTTTGGCCAAAGCCTAGTTGTTTGTTTGTTTTTTTAAAAAAAGTAGAATTTCTGCTTTTACCTGTTTCAGCTGCAACTGTCACTGTAATCCAAAGGCTTTAATAGCTTCCTTACTGGTGCTGTGGCTCATTATGGTGAGGACTTTTAGGTTTTTCTGCAATAACTACTGAATCCTTTTCTTGGTCACTAAATTGCAGTTGTCTGTAATTTTGCAGACATTCTCTCATTGGGCTTTATTGTGCCAGGACCTCTGGTGATCACATAACAGAAAACTTCCCTTTTCCTCTCCCTCCTCTCTAAAAGTTTGCAAGTCTACTTTGGAGTTTGAGTGGCTGTTGGAAGAAATGGGGGAGAAAAGGAGTAGAAAATTGGAAACAAGAGTTTTCCAGCACATGTCAAGACAAAACTCTAAGCATTGCCCTGCCCTTTAACAGTTAGATGTGAGAGAATAATTTAAAATTGATCACCTAGTCAACAAAGCCAGCTACCTTTTTGGTATGTAGAAGTTTGGGAGTTGTATTTATACAATTTTCATCAGAAGGACCTTATTTCATAAGATATTTTTTGATAGAGTAAACTGTGTTATAAACCTGACCATAGCAGTATCAGTTGAAAACATGGATAATTCTTGCATTTTCTCCAAAGAAGTGGTTTGCTGAATATAATTCTGCCTAAAACAAAATAGAATTTGAGCATGGAGAAGTCTATATTCTTTCTTTTCTGCTCTGTGTCTGGTTTTGTGTAGTCCTGGCCAGCATCTCATTTGCTCTGCCACCTACATTCTGCTGCATACAAGAGAAATTGAAGTGACTAACCTGGCTATGATTTTTACCTGCCTTGTTGTTTGATTTTTTTTTTNCCTGTCTTGTTGTTTGATTTTTTTTTTTTTTTTTTTTACTTTTTGACCACTCTTTTTCATGTCCTCCAAACCTATTGTGTAGGTAATATAGAAAAGAGACTAATAAAAAAAGAGACATTATTTTATTATGGAGAAAAAAAAATGGATCTAAATTCCACAACAAAAGGTGGTTACTTCTGCCTTGCTTTACTAGCAGGTGTATGCAGGTACCAGTGCATGTGTTGTCTTCTAGAGATTAATTTTTGTACAAAACAGAAAAAAATAATACTATTTATTGACCAAAGAAAAATTACACCTTTTGAATTGCTCATATTTAAATGTTGGGACATTTGTTTGGGGATTTTGGTGTACTGTGCCATGTGTTTGAGCCTTTCTTTTGTTTCTCATGACATTTGCCACCAAGAAACATTTCCTTCAGCGATTTTACACTAAGCAGAGTCGATGTTCTCTTGTTCTCTGTAGTATCCTGTTATCACTCTACATGTTTGTGTGACCCAAAGCTTTTCAGATAGTGGAGTTATGAAATGAAAATGGTCTCAAACCCAAGATGAAGCTCTATTTCACATGTAACCTTTTCATTAAGTATTATCCCTACACATAAGTTGTGTTTTAAAGAATACTTGGAGTCTTATTCACGTGTAAAGATCTTGTGCCTGTTTGGAGCAGAAGTTTTTGACTTAAATTTCTGAGGTATCAAGATGCACAAGTAGGTGAATTCAGAATTATGGTAATATAGAGGTGTTGGTCTGTTAGGGTGATTAGAGAAAAAACCTGAGAATTTTTAATAATAGATTTTCAAACTAATTAAAAAAATGAAGTTTTAGTCCTTTCAGTGGTATATTGGATACTACTGAAATGACTACTAATATTTTAAATATTGGATGTAAAAATTCATTTCTTTCCCTCTATTAGGTCTGCAGCAGAGAAGGAAATATGTGGCTCCAGAAGCAGTAAAAGAGACCATGAGTTCAGAAGTATTTTTATCACTTAGTAATTGAAGCCACAGGGCATCTCCTTAAGAAATGGGTATTTTAACACCTTGATGAACAGAAATTTAAATTTTCCACAAAGTGAAGTAATTTCACTGATTTCAAAACAAAACAAAACCCAACCAAACCAAACTCACCTCTTCTTTTTCCAAGTCTCTTCTGTGATCAGTTTTGCACCCTTTCAGTTACTAAGCCTAAACACAGAAGATTTTAACATTCACCTATGCAGATATCTTCATTTGTACTCTAATTTATTGCTTTAGGTTTGTCTCACTAGGAATTTTATCTTTTAACTTTCACTTGAAGGCAGATCATTTTATTATACGAACTTTGCTCTGGATCCTTTTCTGTTTAGCTGGCAACTTTTCTCACTGATTTGTGCCTTTATTTCCCCAGCTCTGGTAAGAGTTAGCCAGTTTTCCTCTTAGGTCTATTAAAGGACCATTATTACAGCATTTCCTCTTGAGGTCTTTTTACCCTTATCACATTTGCTATAAATTCATGAACTCCCATTTCACTTCAGGATATTTATGCCATATGGGCCATTTTCTTTTATAATCAAAATGTAAAGGTAAGTTCCAATGTTAAGTGCCTGTTACAAACTTCTACTGTAGATGAATGATCTCTGCAATTTTTTGCGATTACTGCCCTAGAAGAAATGACATCATGATAAAGACATTGCTTAGTAAGACAGAAAATGGCAGTAAAAGCAAAAAGCTTGAAGGGGAGTTTTGCTTTTTTTGATCCTTCAATTACTTTCTAAGCATAAAGTTAAATTTAATATACATTTTAATATATAACCACACACTGAACGGTAGGGCAAGTTTTACAACCAACAGAGATTCTTTCATTTGAGATCTGCCCTTTTACTCCAAAGAGTTGTATTCTAATATCCCAAAGTGAATCGGGATACAAGACCTTCAAAAAAAAAGGGAACTCCAAAACAAGAATGGAAGAACCCAGGCAATGCTGTCCTGCCTTGGTGTCCTGTTAGCTGTCAGATGGCTTTTTACAGCCACAGGGGACATTTTCCAGGTGAACCATAGAACAAAGTGACCTACCAGTGTCACCAAACCTTGCAGGAGGCATTTTGAGAGCAAAGTCTTCAACCTCCAGGAAGAATTTTTCAAACACATTTACAGAAGGCAGGCAAAAATGTTTGAATCATCAGATTATTGAGCAGGAACCAGGCTGTTTTACCTTACCCCAGGTCTGCTGGGAAGGATGGTACAGTGGCTGTATCCCTGGACCTCACATTGTTACCTTGGTTTTGAGCTAAGAACTGTGTTGGACAAGGTTGGAAAGCAAATGTAACAAAAGGCTAAATTGCTGTTTTGTTGTTAAAACTTTTTTTTATTTGAAGACCATAAAGCAGGAATCCTTTGGCTATTGCTGAAAAAGGACAGTTGCTTTGAACTAGTTAGAAATCTTCAGATAATTGTGTCCAATATGCAAAATTCAATGCAGTAACAATTCACTCCTGTGAAATGAAAAGGATTGCTAGAAAACCATGAATTTTAAGATGCAGCAAATGCCATTGTTGCTGAAGCAGGAAACATTGGTTTTGGATTTAGAAGCCAATGATATGCTCTCAAGTGCAGAAAATTTGGTCTGTGATACTGTAGTATTATACATGCTGGGAAGAAAGAAAAGCCAATAAAGGAAAGAATAATAGTACATTGATCACCCCTTTATCACAGCAGGGTAACTAAATCTGCTGTCACCAAATGTATCACACAGCCACTTGATTAAACTCATGTAATTTGCTGGGATGGATGCAGGAGTTTAGCTGTCATCAGCAGCTGTGGACAGTGGCAGATAAGGAACATTGAAACTGTAAGAGCTTCCAGCTGAAAATTTCACTTTGCTTTTCAAAGGAGGAGGGTGTTCCACTGTTGTTCTCCTCACTAATAGCACAAATTGTTGTCTCCTTGAGGTTTGTAAATCACAAATACAACACAGCAGAGACACTACTGGCTTCAATTGACCCTATTCAGTTATTGAATCAGCTGGGAGAAGGGGGTGGTGCTTTGTATTTAAAAATAAAGGAGAGGATGGAAGGTGGGGGAGAACTCCTGGAGGATGATGGACAATGGAACCTGGAGGGAGGAAGGTGATGTTCCCTTTCAGCATCAGAGGAGGCTTTCATGCAGTGAAGCCCACACAAAAGGAGCATTTCTTTATTTTCCTGCTCAGTGTTGAAGAATGAAAGTGTGCATGGATGGGGGAGCTTAGGATGTGACAGTGAGTCCCTCCTACCTTAGCAAAATGTGGCTCTTCTCGTAAGTGGGCGAGCGTTGCTTGGAGTACGAGGCAGTGAGTCACTGTTGGGGCACGGATGGCCTGAGCTCACCTGGGGAAGCTGAGCTGGTGCCAGCACCCACCAAAGGCTCCTCTGGCTCTCCCTGACTGCTCAGAGCTGACCTGGCTGCAGCTTTCCAGCCCATCTCTCATGCCACACGTCTGATTCCTGCCTTACGAGCTCTGCTGTGATTATAAATCCCCACTGATGCTTATTAAAAGAGTCCAAATCGCTTTCCTTGTTAACAAATCACTGAACATCAGAGTGATGCCTGGGTAGGCTGATCTGGAAACACAGACGAGGTAGAATAAAAGAATAAAAGGTATTTATTGAAAGGATCCAGCCTGGGCAGGGCAGGAACCCCTTGGGGCTACACCCAAGTCAAACCCACAGATGGGCACAGAATGGATCCCCAGGCACGAGGCCTCACACTTTGGTAGGTTTTGGTCCATCAGCACATTGGAGTTAATTGTCCAATTCCAGCTTCAGGATATGAAGCTCCATTCTCCTTGTTCCTTCTCTTTCTTCACTGTTGTTTACACTCTTGAGTCTAAAATTTGTCCTTGGTCCCAAGCTAGACAGGGATTGTTTTGTCTCCTTACTCTGTGAAAAGAACTTACTAGCTCTTAATACAAAGCCCAAAACTACACCCTAAAACAGCACAAAATCCAAAAAATATAAAAGCTAAAACTTAAGGCATCAAGAGGATTGAGCATTAAACTAGATGATGATTCTGCTGTACCTGTTTTGAAAAAATATAGGGCAGATTTTGAATATGTCACTATTCTCCCACAGAAATATCATTTCAAATTGATCAGTGTTGCCTGGCTTTTAACATCTTGTCACACACTAAGCTGAACTCTGAGGAAAGCTCAGACTAGGTTGTTTCTAAGCTTCAGTTTGCCCATTAGGAAAAAGCAGTGTATGAAGATGGCCATTAATGTACTGTAACAAGCATAAACACTGAGTCAAGGTGCTTTGATTCTGGCCTGGAATTTAAGGAGCAAATGCAAATATCTCAGCATAGGATTGTACATCAATTCAAAAGATAATGCAAGTGAGTTAAGCAGCTTTGGGTTAAAATCTTGTGCAGCTGAATTTTTATAGGATAATACAATGGGTCATATTTGTGAGTGGTTTATAGGATGGGAGTCACCCTAGCAATTGCTAGAAATCAGCTCAGCCTTAGTGAAAGACTTTTGCATTAGATTGTTGGGAAGAAATATGCCCAAAGCATTGTGCCTGGTACAAGGAAAGGGAGGAAAAGTTCAGAGGTTATGAAAATACCAGGATTCAAATTGCATCTTTGTGCCTATGAGAACTATAAGCTAAAGCATTTAACTCTTCTCTAAATTCAGAGAAGTGGGCTCTCCCACTTTTATTAGTAAGAAGATATTTCTGTAGTACCTCTCATCTGTGGTTTTGCTCAACATTCCCCATGTTAAGCTTCAACTGTAGTTGGTTTTGTGTTTTTGAATCACATTGCACTCCTGAGATTATTGCATGGGGTAGAAAAAGGCCAAAGTGCTGAAGGATGTATCTGAACTCGGACTATTTTGGGTGATAGCAATTAGAAATAAGTAGCTGTTAGGTTCTTCAAATATTTTCTAAAGAACTCAGAAAATTTGTACTAAATAGATCCACACTTCTGCACTGTTTAAATGAGCTAATCAATCTGGGGCAGTCTGGTCAGCTCACATTGCTAATGGACAATGCCAAGTTACTGAATAAAAATCCCATCTCCCATGTGTTCCTCCACATAGGATAAAGATATCATAGAAAATGACCTTATGATAGGATTTTATGCAATAGCTAGGTAAGTTAAAGCAATGAAATACTTCTGATGGTTTCTTCAGTCCTCTTTGAATGTCAAAGAAGTTCATAGTAGCTCAAGGGTACTTTTCTAATTGGTTTTCGTGAAGTTAAAATATGATAAGGTTTTGCAGCCCTGCTGTAGAAAATAGATATTTCATTTCTTTCATTTATTAAATCTTGTTGTTACGTACGTATTGTATGGCAGCATTCTCCATAGTTAGGGAGCATTGTGATATTGAAACAGATTTTTTAAATTAATCTCTTTTTGTTGTTTTTAATTTGTTCAGCATTATCTCATATTTTTTGAGAGTAAACACAAAATATTTGTGACTTTGAGTAATAAGCTTATGATTCTCCCCAGCCTAAAAAGGGCTTGTGAAATTAAACATGAACAGGTGATAAAAGCTGGGTGCTGTTAACCTTATTTCTTATGCTGGAACTTCACCAAAATGCTTGCCAGTGCTTTTCCAAGGTTTTGTTGTCCCTCTGAGTGGTTTATGGCACTACAGGGCCTAGCTGGACACAGGTTTTCACTCTGGGGCATGCAGCTGCTGTCTCCTGTGGAGCAGAGAGGGGCACTGCAGGCAGTGTGCTCTGCAGCCCCTTGGCTCCATGCTGTGCTGCCACAATTCCCTGGTCATGGAAGTCTTGGTGAGCACCAGAGGACAGGATGCCAGGTACAGCACCTCTTATTGCTGCTTCCTGTCTGGAAAATCAATTGTGGTTTTTTTTTTTTCTTTTAATATATATATAGAAGGACAAAATGGGCCATGCAATCACTCCTGCAGGCTTTGGTTTTCTTACAGCTATTTTTGGGTCTGTGCCCTTCTCCTCTGCCAGGAGCAGAGGAAATGTCTGTCAAAAACTTCCAGCCATGAGCTGGTAGAAATGAAGAGATTCCTGGGAGAGATTAAGGTAGTGACTTTCAAGGAAGGAAGAGCCTCTAAAAAATCTGGGCAAGACAAGACTGTAAGAATATGTATTGGTAGGTCAGGGGAAGGTAGGAATAGGAGTACTCTTCACAGATGTAATGTGTTGGGTACTTATCCCTCAGCACTTTGAGTGCTTAGAACACAGTAAGATTCCTAATTTTAGCACAATAGAGCTATGGCTCCATTTGGAGAACCAAATGGTACTTAGGGGAAACATATTTTGTAGGCAGTTTCTAGAATTACAATTAATTAGTGGGAAAGACATTGCTGTGGTATGTGGACCATTCATTGCCATATTAGTGAAAAACTACCAGCTCCAACATGTACTCTACAAAACCCTGGTGTAATTAGGACTTAATGATTTTTCTCATTTGAATTATTTGTTTCTAACTTTCTTCATCTCCTTATTTAGTCCAACCATTTATTATAAGCAAGGTCTAAGGCAGAGCTGAGGTGGTGGGTTTGCTGCATAAATGTGTATGTGTCTATGTACAAGAAGAGGAATATGTTGTGAATGCAGTTAGTTTCCTTTGTGTGTCAGCAGTTTTATCATCAAATCACTTGCCAAACTAGAGACTACAGAAACTCAAATGAAATTCTGAGCCAAAGAATAAAAGGTGTAAGAAGGGGTAGGAAAGGTGCTTATCTCAAGCATCATCAGGTTTTGATTCAAGAGCTATCAAATTTCTCATTGTTGTGATTGTGTTTTGCAGCATTTAGGTTTGGAATTTTCTTCTACAGCACTGTCTTGATGGACTGTAATAGCTTTTGTAGAGTTTGAATACTTACTGTGGCTGTATACCGTGAACTAAACTGCCTGGGAAACAAGCAGCTTCAAGAAGATTTTTCTGAACAGGAGTCAGTTTTTGCCTAGGAATTTATGGGGTGTTTTCATGCATTTTTTGTACTTGAGGGGAAGAGATCTTCCAGGGTTTGTTTGTTTTTCCTTTTCCATACATAGAACAAAAAATGTGCTGAACCTGACAGTGAGGTGCAGTCCTGAAGGACACTTGTCAGCATCTGCTGTATTTGGGGAACATAAAGTGCTGTGTAGAGCAATGCCCTGCTTTGCTGAGAGCTAGTCTTTGCCTGCCTGTCACTCTGCAGTTGAGTCATCTGTTTTGTTCTGCAGTTTTCCAGTCCTGAAAGGAGGATGTTTGTGTCCTTACCCTGCTTTACTGCAGCAGGCCCTTAACAGTGCAGTGAAAAGCAGGGCCCCTCCATGCGAAGGAGAGCCAGATGGTGCCTGCCCTGCAGAGCCTGCAGTCTATTTCTGAGCTGCACGAGTTTCCCAGAGCACTCAGAGCAAATCCTTGGTGCCGTGCACTGCCAGCAGCTCCGTGCTCCTGTCCAGGGGGCAGGCAGCTGTGGGGCTGGCTCAGCTCGGCTGCCCCAGCCTGGCTGGAGCTGTGCCATGAGGAGCAGCTGCCCCAGCTCCTGCTCCTGCTCTCAGCTGTGCCTCCCTCAGAGCAGCACTCCCAGCTCCTGGGGACGGCGTGTCCTCGTGTCCCTCGGGCCACAGTGGGGAGGAGGCCAGGGGCTGGCCTCAGGGCCTGCTTTCAGCAGGAATCAGTTTCTCTGGACCTTGCAGTCATTCAGCTGGAGGCTGTTTGAGCTTTCATATCTTAACTAACCCATAATATCAAAACAGAAGAGGTCTTTTGTCCTTTATGCAATACTATATGTCTATTTGAAGTCATAGGGAATTAGACGTCTTTTGGGGCTGTGAACCAAGGTATTCATATGCCACAAGAGCAACAGGAGAGGACAGCAGGGATTGCATTTTACCTCCTCTGTACAAAACATTTTGCTCTCCTTGCTGTCTCTTAGAAGAACATAGTGACCGTGTCAAAGCAACAATTTATGTTTTGTCATCACATCATGATTAATTTGTTTTGTTGTTTGTGGAAAAGAAAAATACTGCCTTGGCTTGGGCTAGATGTTCACATCCTGTACTGAGTTTTCACCTCTGACAGATGTTTCAGATGGTGCCAGACTTTAGTTCCCCTGCTTTGCTTTTAATTGCTAGCAGTCTCCTACAGAAACAGTTAGCAAAAATTTAAAACTCCAGAAACCTCCAGAAGCAATGCAATGCTAATGGATGGAACAGTCTGTTACTTGCTTAATTAGTTATGTTAAACAACTTGAGCTTTGGTGTTAACAAATTCACTTAATCGTAGTAAATAATGAGGATTATAATTGAAATTGTGACCTTTTGCCCCTTGCAGAGTTACTAAATTGTGCCAAGTTTGCTTCACACCTGCTAAATCAGGGCTGATCAATGACAGGCAATGGCCGGACATAATAATGTATTTGTACCTCCTAGAAACTCAGGAGGAAGGAAATCCAGTTCAAACAAGCTTTGAGGATGTGAGGAGTAATGTGAACATTCTCTGCCATTGAAAGTGATTGCAGAAGTAGGGAAGTGCTGGTACATGTTGCTCATGGAAATACAGAGTGGCCAAGAAAGCTAATTCTGAGCCCAAACTGGTTACAGCATAAAACCAGGAGCTCTGCCTGAGGCAAGAGGAGGGGGGAGCATGTGGAGCTTAGATTTGTTGCCACTGTTTTCTGAAACTTGTCTGAAAAGACTAAGCTGAAAAAGTTGTAAAGACTATGGAAAGCCTTGGAAGAGGTCAGAATCTTTGTTATGTGGTGGTACAAATGCATGTTCATAGCACATCAGGTGTAAAAAAACTCATGGGTTTAAAAAGATACTGTCCAGTGGCTATTCCAAGCTATTCCAGAACTGTACAGTACTGGCTTCACATTTTGCACCTTTTCTGCTCTCTGAGATCAAGGAGTGCATTTCCTCTTTACAGATCTACTGACATTAAGTGCACATATTCATCCACAGCATACATGGGTCCAAAACGTATTTTTAAGTAATTTGCATGAAAAGACTTCATTTGGATAGATATGTTCTGATCTGATAAATGAAGAGAAAACTTTGCCCTTAGTTTCCCTTCCTACCTCTCTGTTTTTTCCTTACAGCTGGAGTGCAACTACCTCTCATATTCAGCATATTTTTGCTGTTGCCCACCTTCCCTGTGACGTTGCTTTGGTTTCTGTCTAAATAAAAGCCAAGTGTACCCATCTGTGGAGGACAAAAAGGAAAGAAAAAACAACCCAGAATTAGTTTCCTAAGGCAGCTGCTAATTGCAAGTTTCCCAAGAATTGTTTTGTGGGATGGAGCAGGGTAAAACAAGTTCCCTTTGCTTCAGACCTCTGTGTCAAAGGACTGTTTCCAGCTCTGTGGAAATGTGGAAAAATGTCCCTGCTCAGAAGTATTGGGCTGCTTGGAGCAGAGACCTTCACATGAAGAACCTGCACTGGGGGCCAGGCCCTGCAATGGGAGGATCAGCACTGCTCCTGGGAAGAGTATCAGCTCTTCTGCAACCATTGCTATAGTAACAAGCTGTAGGAATCTTCTCTGCTATAATTAATTTGGGAAAATTATCTCCCTGTGATAAAAGCAGAACCACCAAGCACACACCTAAATAGGTTTAGACTGTTTCCCTTACACTAAAACCACTGAGATTGCTGCAGTAGACAGCAGTGGGTGTAGAGCTGTGTTATTGGGAGTTTCAAGCAGTAGGGGCAGTTATGGTCACAATCACTTGGTTTAATTCAGAGCCTCAAGTTTCCCATAGTCCCCAATTTTTAAAATAAAATCTAGATCATTAGAAAAAACCCTAGCAAAAAAGCACTACCCCCAAAAAAACCCCTGAAACAACAACAAAAAACCCTAAACAACAACAACAAAAACAAACAAAGCCCCCCAAAAAAACTAAAACCAAAAAAGCCCCAACCAACCAAAATCCTTGTTGACCTTGGATGTCTTTGACAGAATCTGCATAATATATCCTGGATCTGGGGCACTTGTTTTTGGGAAGCAGTGGATAAAGCCAAGGAAGAATTGATAATTCTTGCTACAAAGACTTTGAGAAAAATGTTATGAAACATTTCATGGCAGTTGCAGACTCGGGGCATGCTGGAGCTCCTTTTAGTTTACTTAAGTGCCTCAGGCAGAAATTTGTTTGCCTGCAGAACTGAACATTAGAGAAAGAAGCTATAAGCTATCCACTAGCAATATATGAAGCACTAGGAATGAGTATGTCAAACCTGACTTGTAATGAATCTACTGTGGAGCCTGCAATATCTCTTTAGATATGCTTGGTCTTGTCTGAGATAGGAATAAACTCTCTGATGAGTATAATGAATGCCTGTGAATAAGGGAAGACCTTAAGTTGCACAAGAAATGCAGCGACAAGAAATAAATAGCTATTGCAGTCGGGTGAGATTTAACAGCTTAAGATGCAATCAGCAGTTGTGTGTCACTGGAGCTGGTATCTGCACACATTAAAGCAGGATCGCAGGAGCAATCCCACAGCAGTGACAGAAGCCAATGGAATTGATTATCCATTTTTAAGCCTGAGCATCGGAGCCCCAATTTTATCCCAAAACCCCACTGTGGTAGATTCTATTAAAATGCAAAACCTAAAGAGATTTGCTTCTGAAAAGATCATTATGTTCATGTTGTGAATTAGACAGATCCAGCTTGTGCTGCAGTATGACAACATTTATGATTTATTTAACATGTACACTGATGCAAACAGGTTGAGCCCCACTTTTACTTGCAGCTGAAAAACACAGAATGAGGGCTAATGCTGTCTAAAAGGTGTGGTGAGGATGCAAGGAAAGCAAACAAGATGGATAAACAGCAGAAAGAAGCAGTGCAGGCAGCTGGGGCAGTTGTCATGTTGGTGTGTTTTGAAGAAAGCTTTGAACTGGGCTTTGCACCCTGAGCTCATGGGAGCAGTTTTGCCGACCAGCTGGTGAAAGCTGCTGTAAAACTATCATTTCTTGTTCACAAATTGTTGTGACCTTCATATTGCACCTAATGAAGGTTGTTTGTATCGACATGTGCAAAATCAGGCATAAAACTTGTCAGGAGAAGCCAGAAGTGAATTATTAGAAAATTGCTTAAAAGGAAAGCAAGAAGTCTAAACCCCATATTGCTATTCCTATAAAATAGTATCATTTCCCCTGGACAAGATACCAAGTTATAGAACCACAGTATTATTACATCTATAAACATTTAGAATAAATCAAATATTCTCCTTTTGGTTTCCTTTAGATTGCTTTATAATTAACTAATGTGCTTTCCTGAAACCAGTTTTATATTGTCCTAATGGCTTTGGCTACAAAATGAGATCACCAACTAAATGACTGCCTAACCACAAGGACCTTTAATGATCTTTTAGGAAGCTCTGCATTACCTTGGACTGAAGAATTTTGTTGCTGCACAGTAACACTTACATACACTACAGAATGTTCATATTGCATAAGAATCATGATAATGAAATTCCACATACCAGTGTTCATTTCTGTGTTGTCAATACTCTGTGAGAGTTTGAGGAACAGGGTTGTGGTTTTTTTTTTGGTTTTGTTTTTTTTTTTAATTTCTTTTTAATAACCTGGTTCAGCAATGTACTGAGAAAGCATTTAAGTCCCACTGAGGTAGATGCTGAGGCTCCATAAATGTGATATAAATCAGCTGGGGATTTGTCCCTGTGGCACTTAAGATATAGTTACCTGCTTTTCCGAATTGAGACCACAGAGAACCACATCACATTAAGGGGGTTAAGAGTGCATAAAATATTTCAAGGGGGTTAAAGTGAGGGTAGGGTTGGTAATGGCTGTTCTTAATAATTTAGGGAAAAAATAGCAGCAACATAAACACAGAAACAGACTGCCTTCAGAGATAAAACCTTTTAATAATTAAACTTTTATCACAGGAGATGTTTGATATCATTAGTAAATCTTTTCTCTCCACTAAAGGAATTCAGTGGTCTATAAAGCAATTACAATTCAGAATCATCATTTCATTTAATAGCCTGTAGCATTGTTCTTGGGTTTTGTTCACTCTGGACAGTGTACTTTTAATTAACTCATGTAGTACCTTACTGGGTTTGTTATAGAGAAGCTAGAGGTCACCAAATGCAGTCCATTCTACTATAATGTGGTTTTTGTTTAATTATACCTATCCTGCCTTGTTTTCTCCACTAAAACTGGATCCTGACAGTGGTTAATTTATTATATTTTGATCACTGACTGATTTTATATGGTAGATGATAATGCAGGAATCTTTTGAGGGGGGAAAACCAACCAAGTCTTATAACTGACAGCAAAAATGTTTCTTTCATTACGTTTTTGGGGAGGAACCTTGATTAGATCTTAATATTTCAATGAAATGTGAGAAATGAAAGCTTGTGTGCTGGTTGCCAGCAAAGGGATGTTTCTTGAAGCCTGTTAGGATTTCAGGTGTGCACTGCCTTCATTGTCTGTCCTCAGAAGAATGATGTGCAGTGGCAGGGACCACCAGGCTTTCCTGTGCACCCTTCTCATGCCCATGAATCTTATTTCAGCTCATATTATTGGGATGCTTTTGGCTGAGAAAGTTTCCAGGAACTACTCAGAAAAAGTGGAATTTTAAAGTTTGACCTGTTGTCTTTAGGAAGCAAACAGCATCCCATTTTTAAGAGCTTTTTGTGGTGTAAATTTACAAGAGGAGGCTGCTTCAGAAGTGACTTACAAATAATATTCAACAGTGGATAGAATGAGGAGCTTCCTTTTGAGCAACTCTCCATGTTCTGAGGTTGTTTGGTTGCTGAAGGTGGCAGGAATATTCAGATGTGTCAACAATCCTGCCAACAAACCTTTTCATCCTCGGAATATTTTGGTAAGAACTGAGATTAATTATTTCAGTTTAAAATAATTTACATTTTATTCTAAAATAATCATGAAGAAGAATCTGGCAGGCAGAGTAATGCCTTTACTCTTAACAGTCCTGTAAGACACTAACTATTCTTTAACAATGAATTCCTTTTCATGTCTGTTGAACAGCTGCAGCCAGTTGTCTGCATGATTTATGGGCTACTTGCCTGACAATTCTGGGGTAGTTAGTTGGTCTCATACACTGTTGTACCATTTTGTGAATATATTATCAGTTGCTGAAGTCTCTGTTCTCTTTGGATTCTAATGTTGTGAAGTTTCTGAAAGGACAAGGAGGAATGAGATGCAGGAGGAAGTCAGAGAGCAGCATTGTCAAAACTGTCAGGCTGACACAGTTCTATTTCCAAAAGCAGCTTAGCTTACTAAGGTGTCAGGAGACAAATAGGTTTCTGAAATCAGGTTCCTGAGCACCTAAATCATTCTTGACAGTGTTTAAAACTTCTGCATGTTGAATGCACTTGTTTAAGTTCCTCCCTTCTTAAATTTGGAGTAAGTTTAGTTCTTTGAACTAATCCATATCAAATCTTTGACTTCAGTAGAATTTTTTTTTTGTTTAATTGATTATGTAAGCAACCATTATGAAGACTGAAGTCTAACAGGCCATGTGAAGCACAGAAATGGTTTCTTTGGCTGTGAGGTTACCTCAAGAGTTTTCATAAATGTAACATTTCATTCCAGTTAATATAAATATAACAGTGTCTGAAGCACATTGTTTGCTGAGCTGGCTTCTACCGAGTATAGCAGGAAGGTTCACAATCTCTCCTTTTTAGGGGCAGGAGGATGGCCATTGTTTGATGTGGTGCTCAATGGCCTCTGAATATTTGTGATTTGCAGGTTACCCCTAGCACAGGCATCCTCTCCAAGCTCTCAGAAGTTTATTGGACCTGGTACAGCCCCTTCCAAGCACAGCATGAGTGTCACCCTTAGAACAGCCCAGAGGATCTTGCAGCTACTTTTGCTCTGCAAGCAGTGCTGCCTGTGTTGGTTCTGTGGAAGTTCTGCACAGAGTCCCTTGGGTGTCTCTCCTGCACCCTTTCTTGCCTGGAGGAGTGCAGGAGGGGCTGATGTACATGCACAGGGAACAGAATTAGTAGGAGCTGAGGTATAAGATAACCACTCTTAAATGTAGAAGTGGATATTAGAATGGAGATTATTTCTGGCTGATGTAGTAAAAAAAAATTCTTTATGGCGGTGGCTGAAGGAGGAGTAGGAAATTATGGCAAGCACAGAGCTGCGGTGTTATGGCTCAACATTTAAAATAAGAGTCAACAAATGCATAAATTACCATGGCACTGCAGTGCATTCTGTGCCATAAAAATATTTGAAAGACTTATTTATATTCATGTTGACTGAGCTAATGTTTTTGCCTAATATGAGTAGCATGAGGTTCCAACTGTTTGTATTCAATATTCTACAATAAGAGTTGCATTTATCTTGGGAAACATGAAGGAATGAACAGGCTCATTCCTGGTGTAACTGGGCACTGGCTGCTGAAGGGGTTTGAAGCCCTTGGTACTCTCCTCTGTTGGTTCTGGTGTCCCAGGGGTGCCTGAAGGATCTGAGGGCAGCTCTGTCCTGCCAGGACAGGAATGCTGCTCCCTGGGGCAGGACTGCAGGGCTTGGCACCCACGGCCATCAGCACCATCCTGCGGGAGCTCAGCACTCCACAACAACAAAGCGATGCGATTGATGCTGAAGCCACTTCATTGTTCACACAACTTAATTTTATCCAGTTTTTTACAGACCTCCTGTGCAACTCCAGTTGAATAATGGTTTCCTTGCCAATTACTTTATTGGTCAGTAACAGATGTGTTATTTGTCCATCAAATCTTTCTATTCTTGGTTAGTTTACATATTTTATTCACTGGCTCTCATGAGACAGATTTCTTGTTTATGACAGGTGCAGTTGGTTTTCACCCAGAAATAGTTAGTTGTTTAATGAACCTTCATTCTCAAGATTGTTTTCACATGGGAACTTGCAAGCCAGCTTAGCTGCACTTAGAAGTGACAAGCCAACTATTAACTTAGCAAGACCTGATTTTATAATGCCTTTCTGTATAATTTATCTAGCTGTATTACAACACCATCCTCCAGCCCCACGAGTGATCGTGGAACTGTCTGTGTGCCACAGGCATCTCCTGAGTTCTGTCTGGTGAGTGTCCTGGTGCAAAAGTGAAGCTTGGAGTGCAGGCTGGGGAGAGGACAGAGGCAAAGCACAGAAATGAAGAGCCCATTGGTTTATTAAGTTATGTGTAACTCATACTGAATGTCTTGCTCTCTCTCTGCTGTTAATGTGCCCATCCTGGGTCGCAATAAGGAAACAAGTTTGGTGATTGTGTAGCACAGCAGTTAACATTTTATTGCTGAAAAGATAAAACTGGGCTACACACCTCCTGTTAGGCTTCAGTCTTGCCTTTAAACCTTTCAGCTGATGTCAGACCTCAGGATGGTTCTATATAATCAAAAGTTTTTCCCAAGAAAAACAAATCTCTTCCCTCTTGAGGATGACATTGGGAGTCTTTCCACTCTACAGCCATGCATATTGCTGAAACAAGCTTTTCACTGTCAGACAGTGTGAAGGGACACACCTGCACATGTAGGAGTTCAGGGCTGCATTCAGGACCGAGCCACACAGCTCACTAACTACCAGAGCACACCCTACATTTTGACTTAATGGTGGCTTTGTTTAAGGAAATAACTTGGGCAGTTTCTTAAATTCTATCCCGGTTTATGACTAATTGAAAAATGTGCACACTACACTTTCTGAGAGTTTTCCTGCTCTCTTGGGAAGAAATTGGGGTCTTGAGGTTGCTTAGTTTCATATACATATGCCCATGCTATCACAGGTCATTCAATTTAAAATACACTTCTACATTTTTTGGATTTCCCTCCAGAAAAAGCACTTTTCATCTTCAGTGTCTTGAAAATATCAGATCAAAATGCTGACAGAGGCAGGAAAAAGTAGACTGTATCTACATTTACATATTGTTTTGTTCCAGAAACAATATTATTCTCACTATTCTCATTTAATTGTCATTCTTCAGAGCCTCATAACTCATTGCTTAGTCAGCACAAGTCACATGGTATCAGTAGTGTCTTCCTGGTATTTTTCATGCAGTAATTTACCCTAATGAATTACAATCAACGCAAGTGGTGAAGTTCACATTTAAATGTATAGTTTAAAGTTTAGGTTTTTTTCAGAATATTTTTCTCAAGGTCTCAGATGGCCACAGGGTAGGAAGAAGTAAAAGTCATACACCTGAAAAACCAGCTTGCTTTTGAATCTCTGTCAGTGCTTCTGGTGAAATGTTCCCTCTGTGTGTGAGGTCCTGCCTGTGGGGACATCAGCAGGAGCTGTGTCCCAGGTCCCTTCCAGGGACAGGCAGGGCTGGGAGCCCCTGGAGTGCCCTTCCTTAATGGGACTGGGTCTGGCTCTGCCAGGGCCACACAAAGATTGAAAAAAGACTGTTAGGGAACATTCACCTGCTCAAGGAGCAGCACCAAGGTTGAGTGTCTTGAATTGTCTAAGGAATGTGAGGACTGTTATTTTTGGGGAAAAATGCATTTAAGAAAGGAAGGAGGTGGCAAAGACCTATTTCACCCTTGCTGAACCATCCGATCTGAATGAGTATGGAGTTTTTTTACATCTGTGATGTATAATCATACCTTCATGCTGAGGTGTGAAAGGAAAATAAAACCCCTGTCCCTCTGGGAAGGCAATGGGGGCCTCAATGAAACCCCAGCTCCAGGACTGGAGACTGATGGAACAAAGCACATGGGCACAAGCTGGGTGTTATTTGCTGTAACATGGGTGGCATTTCCCTCCAGCCCCGCCAGTGCTGCTCTGCTGGGTTACAACACATCTCCAGCCAGGACAGGAGACTGCTCTGGTATCTTCTGTGCTTGACCTTTGGCTAGAAGTGAACTACTCAGATCTGACTGAAGCATAAAATATTCTGGTCAATTTTTATCTTGTTTCAGGCATTTATTTCATGTATTCCCCTGGTTAGGTGTCTAGAAAGGATCGCTGATGAGCTCAGGGACTCTTCAGACCTAATAGGACTAAGATTAATTACCTGTAACTAGCTGTTAGAAGAGAGTGAGTTGTTAAATTGCTCTATCATGTCATGTTAAGTAAAAGTTATTATTTTGAGCAAAATGAAAGTAGTCTGAGGCCATGGGAAAGTTTTTCAAAGCTATCAAAGTGAAGGACAGGCTTAAAAAATGAAAATCTATTTGGGAAAAGAAAAAAAAAAAGACCAAAGAAGTTGAATGTGAAATAGAATGACTGTTTGATCTGAAGTTTAATGTTCCAAGCAATGATCTACACACAATGGTTGTTGTGGTCTTTGAGTCTTTTTTTTTAATAGAAACAGAAAATTGGTAGACGAAAATTGTTGGAAGGCATGACAGGAGTTTTAAAAGTCGTATTTTTGAACATGGTATTGGTAGAATGGAATGTTTTTGTGAATACTGACCACTAGATCTTCTCTGTCAGAATATTACAGCTATATCAATTTTTTCCTTTGAGCTTTTGTCACTCTGGTTTTAGACATTGCTCACCTAAAATATCCCACATAATAAAATAATAAAAGGAAGGGGTTTGGTTTGCATGCTCTCCTTGTCCATCATCACCCACAGCTGCTGCAGTTTGGCAAAGCACAGTAAGTTTATTGACAATATTCCTTCTTATTGTGCTTGATGTGTCTAATGGTAAATGGCTGCTTCACTCTCCAGTGATTTAACTCATGGCCTTTGTTGCATCTTGTATATCCTAAAAGAAGAATTAAGTGTGCAGTGAACAATGAATGCCAGTAAATGAGCAAACTCAAATGGTTTGCCAGACTAAGTTGTAACCTTTCTGGTATTGAGAATTTTAGTAAAGAATATTAGAAAAAGGATGTCCTGTTTCTCCTGTTTAGAAATCTTTCCAGACCTAGGATGGGAGGTTACTTTCAAGACTGAATATGATTTGTGTTGTGTTATTCCATGGGTCAGAGTTCAACATTCTTTAATAGCCAAATTTTCTATTGACCTCAAAGAGAGCTTTGTAGGGGAAAGGACTGTGGGATTCAGCTCACAGTGATTTCAGTGATTTCTGTTCTTTTTTAATACGGAAAAGTCTTGGCTGGCTGAAAACTGTGCATTCCAGTGAAATACTGGTCCATCATTTGCAGAGTAAATGTACTGTTTAATATTAAAGAAATGATTCAGTCTTTTAGTGGCAAAGTTCTTTCAGGTTATTAAAGTAGCATTATAATTTCTGTTCTGCTGGTGTCACAGATGAAGTTCTGCAGGATGGTCGTGACCAATTAGCAGTAGATTGAGCCTTGAAAACGATCATTTTAATCACTTCTTTCTATCCAGTGTTCAGTTTTTCAGTGTTGAATGAAGGTTTGACACTCAGTAGATTATCAAACCACTGAGTATTTCGCAGCTTTTTTTTTTCTTACACTAATAAGGAAGGTTCTTATCAGTAGTAAGGTCTACTACTACTAGTATGTGACGTCCTAGCACAGTGTTTATTTCTTACATGTGCTTTTTCTTCTCTGTTGATGCAGTGTGATACAAGTAGGTGGCCTCAGCTGAGCAGGGACCCAGTGGCATTTTGGGGAGATGCTCTTTTAGAACAAGTTTGTAGTCTAGGCAGGCCAGAACACATCTCTGCACACTGGAAGGTTAATCAGCTAGAAAGAAGAGGGGGTTAATGAAGTTAAACTGGTAGTTGACAAGCATTTATTATTAGGAAATGGTGATTATTTGATACTCTTACAATGGGCTTCTCTCTACTAGTATTTTTTTCTACATCCATGTTTTACCCTCCTCATTTTAAAAAGCTTCTTTTTTACAAGCTTAAATCATAATTAGTAACAAATGTAGTGTCACAGATCATTCTAAGTATCAGAATATGAGGAGAAAAACGAGGTTGAAGGTACTTGTAAGATTTGAAAATCCTATTTAACTTCAGAAGAAAGGGTTTGACTGATGTTCAGAGCTGTTTTGAAGGGAAGAAAAGCTATTCATCTTGGTTTCTGGATCCAGAAATTAGCCAGGCTCCCTCCTCTTTACGGCTGTGACAAATGTTTCTTACAGCAACGCTAGTGGGAATAACCTATTTACAGATAATGTGAAAAATGAAAGATGATAAATCACCTCTTGATAGTGAAGCTAGAGAAATTTTAAGCCAAAAATGAAAATAGGTATTTATGATGGTTCCAAGGACGCTTTTAATAGCTGTCTGTTCCATTTTCCCCCTGCTGTCTAGTGTACACAATGCTGTAAAAACACACGGGGTTTTTTGTGATAGAAGTGTCATTCAGAATTAAGAGATTTCTGCATGGTTATGCACACTCATGGTTCTGTGGCTGGCTGGTGGCTGGAGTCTTCATTTCCTGACGCCTTCATCCTTTGAGTGCTGCATTGTTTGACAAGCCATATGCCCATTTCCCTGTATGTATTCAAGTGCTTCCTCTTTTCCCCTGTTGATACTGTACTGCTCTCTTTTACAGATTTGTTTAAAATGCTGTAAATATGATAAATTCGTAGTTATTTTTGTTTAAATTCAGTATTAACATAAACACAATCCCAGAGCAGGATGTTTTTTGGGAGGGCATTAAAACCTCACCTGCAGCGGGTGACCTTGGCTGTGTCCCTCCCTGTGGTGTGATAACAGCTCCCTGGGAGAGCAGCATCTCTGCCCTGGAGAGCAGCACCTGAGCTCTCTGCAGGAGCATTCCATGGCCTGTGTGTGCAGCTGCTCGGGCTGCCACTTCCACTGAGCTCCCCTCCTCTTCTCCTGGGCTGTCTGCTGTGGTAGATTGCCTGCAAGGCTTCATTCTCAGTCTGGGCCTTCAGCCAAAATAAAAGCCAGAGACACATCAAAGCACTGGCTTAGGGGATCACCAAATTTTACTTTTAAATAGAACAGAAAGAAGTATTTCTTCTGGAACCCTAGGCTGGCAATGGAAAATATTTTGTAAAGGAGAAATTTGGAAATCTTGGGAAAAAGTAATTGTGTTGGACAAATACAAGTGGTTGCCAAGCTAAAAGGAGGACATCTTGGGAGCAGTATGCTTCAGAAAGGCCTTCAGCCACTACAACTAGATTAATAGAAATGATAACTGCAAAAGGATTTTGTGAATAATCCAAAACCTATGGCATTGACAATAAAGCTTGTGAAGTGCAAACAAGAGATTATTTTGTAGAGCTGACTGAGAACCAATTTGAACTTCGAGCAGTGAGTTCCCCAAAGAGCTCACATCACAGAAATTAAATGGAAATATAAATATATGGTAAAAAAAATCTCAATTACTTGTCGTAACAAAATAAATTTCTAGGACCCTGCTGAAGAAGCCTGGCTGGCTACAGGTGATATTTCCCTGGGTAGGCAAAGGAGGTGTGCTGAGTTTCAGAGGCTCTGGACTGGCTGGTTTTGTTCAGTGTTGCTAAGTTGGTTTCAGGCAGCAAACTGGGATCTGTCAGACTTCTTAGCTCTGAGGGGTTACTGAGCAGCACAGGAGCCTGGAAAAAATGTGTGTCTCAATGCTTAACGAGAGACAAACCCCACTGATGCACCTCTGCTCATATAATTGGAGTTTTACTAAGCTCAGCATCTGCTCCCTCAAGAGCAGGTGTGAATTACATCCTCGAAAATGTTCCAGAATTAATCTGCCCACTGATGAGCTCGTCCCCCTTGACTGGTGTGTGTACTGAGCTGTGCTGTCACTGCTGTGACCCATCTCCTCCCGTGTGTGGAACACTGGATCCAACAGTGTGCCGCAGACAAATCCTCAGGCAGGTGGGGATCAAGAGCAAACACTAAGGGTTGTGGACATCAGTCTTGGATCTTAACTTGCGTAAACATTTGTGGAACGCTTTTTCTAATTATGTTCCCAGTGCTGGTAAAAATATAAAAGGCTCCTGAAGATACTTAGGAGATAGTTTTAGATGTCTGTGGACTCTGCTCATCCTTTTCTTTAGTTCATCTGTGTGTTCATAAAAATTGCTCTTCTCTGTCAATTTTTTTTCAGATATTTCCATTTCTAAATTTTAATATTTATTTGCTTTCTCCTCGGGAGAGTACAGAGCCCCTGATATCTAAAACTGGCACACTTTCATGTGTGAAGGGGAAACATTTTTCTGCAGTATCAACTGCAGTGAGGGGGATTTAGTACTATGTAGCACGACAATACAGAGAAATAATCTTCCCCAAGACACAGAGACTTGTTTTGTATTGGGTGCTTTCTTTCATATTGAACTATTACTGCTGAACCCAGAATAAGCAGCTTTTACTTGCTAATATATAATTTTAGAAAATCTGAGATTAAATTGAAGGGAAACTACACTTAATTTATATGGTTCATATTTATTCACCATAATTCTTTGAATGCAGGTTTTAAACATGATAATACAAAAAGATTTGCTTTTCAGCATTTGCTATGAGTTAAAGTCTCTGCTGTAGCCACAGAGCACAGGTTTGGGTTTGATACTTTGATTATCCCTCCACAGAGGATTTACAATTTTTCAATTTGAAATGTATTCCTGGGAAAATATTGCTGATTTCACTGTCACAGTGAGGAATATTTATGGTATGCAAGGTTAGAAGAAGATTTCTTTTTGTGTGAGTAGGTAGATTACAAAGCCTCGTTGTAAATCATGTCTAGAAAGTTATTATAGAACATTCTAGATTAAGAAGAAAACGTTAGACTTTAAATTACTTGTGAGAGCAGCTCCCTCCCAGGAGAACACAGCAGTGCTGCACAGTGCAAAGGGCCTGTTCTGTTCAGTTCCTGCTGAACATGAGCATTTCTCTCCATGGCAGTTTGCTGAGTGCCCTTCCCCTTTGTTTACAAAAATCTACTGCAAGGCACTGATTTTTCAGATTTAAATGTACAGCTAAGCAGCCTGCTCTGATTAAATAATTATTTTTCCTGAGGGTATTTCTCTTTGGTACTTCAAGAAGGATTTAAATGTCTCTAACCTGCTAGTAATGCACATGTGGTATCATCATGCTTAAAAACCCATGTTAACAAATCTGTGTTGGCTGGAGGTTAGGCTTTTGCAGTTTGCTGCCAAGTGTTTTGGGATATCTTTCATGACTCACTTGCGGGTTTGCAACTCAGATTATGCAGTATCTCAAATGTGTGCTGTGAATTTTAATTCCTTTTTATGCTCTTTCTGTTATGGGTTAGGAATGAGGAGCAGAGCGAAGAAATAGCAGTAAGAGGCACTGTGGTATGAAAACATGCTTATGAGTAATTTGGTGTAAAATTGCTACAGATTGTGCAAAATAAATATTTGTGAGTGTATTTTTAAAAACTGTAGAGATTTATATTTTTATTTTCATGTTTGTATTTCACTAATTTGTTGTGTTCATATACAGATCTGTACCCATTCATGCCTACTGATCAGTTGTCCTTATCCTAAGCCTTCGACAGGATGTTTGCTACAATTAACTTCAATATTCTTGTTAAACTTCATGGTCATTCAATCACAGCTTTTCATCTTCAGTGTTTGAGTTGGTTTACCCCCCTGGGTTTTAACAAGATGGGGTTGCTCAGAGCCCTGTCCAGCCCCATCCTGTGGAGGGGATAGAGCATCTCCCACCTCTCTGCACAACCTGTTTCCAGTGAAACTGAAAGTTGCCATGAGGTCTCCTCAGAGCCCTCATAATACATTATGGTTTCTTCAGTGCTCTGGGTTTTTCTACAATTTTTTCTTTCAGCAGCATTTTATGTTGCTTTTCCTCTTTCTCTCTTTCTGCCCAGCTGCATCCTACTGACTGTAGTCAGTGCAGGAGCTGCAGTGTCACTAGTTGCAAAAGCTTTGATCCATTTTTATTTAGTTGCTTTGCTTTCACTGCCAGTCATACGTTTAGTTAAAAAAACTGTAGAGAATGTGTAAGGAAAAGGAGACCTTAACCTGTGGTGAGGAGTCACCATTAAGAATGTGAAGCATACTTGAAATGTTAGTATGTCTTAGATGATCCAAGGGGTTCTGTAGATCTCTGTCTTGAATAAACCAAGCTCAGGAATGAGACACGTGAGATTCCACAAAAATTAATTATTAGTCATGTTTGACATTTGCCTAGCAGAAAATGACATTGTGTTCCAGTGTGTACATACATTAGGAATGATGGTAGGGTACATACTCTCTCCCCTCATTATGTGTTATATGTATGATCTTTTCTGGCTAGTCCTGAATGAATAACTGTTACAGATATTGTCTCAAAGATCTGACTAATTCTCAGTACCTTTTCATTTTCCTAATCTTAATTAAATCTGTGACTCAAGAGGATGCATGATGAGAATGAAAAAAATCAGCTTGTATAAATCAAAAGCAGTGATATGAAATCAAACCGATCAGGATAAAAGTGTCTTTTGTATATAGGCTATTAAGCACTTTTTCTTTACCCCCTTGCCTTTTTGTTGGTCAGATGGAAGGGACAGAATTGCTGTTCAGCTCCTGAAGCAAACAGAGGGGGGGATTCTGCAGCTGGTACAGAGGCCTCTTGTGCATCAGGGGCTGCCCTGCACCTGATGGCTGGGAAATGTGCTGTGCTTCCAAAGAGCTCCTCGTTTTTCCTTCCGCCTGCCCCGCGTGAACCACTCCTCCTCCCTCGCCTCTGGCCCGTCCAAAACCCCCCTTTTCTGCTAAGGTTGTTTTAACCCCAATCCGGGTTACAACCTCCCCCAGTGATGCTCAGACCAGTGCTGTCAGAGCAGAAGTTTTGGGGAATAGGCAGGGTCAGCTGTGCCTTTCTGCACAGGAAAATTTCTGGAGTGGAAATCCAGCCCTTGGCACAGCAAAGCAAAGCGCTCCTCACTGGCTTGAGCACCGTGTCCAGCTGACAAAGTTATGTTTATTTATGGCAGGAGCTGTGAATTTGTTGGAGTGCCATAGTGTTTGTAGGAAATCACACAAATTGCTGATTCCAGTGGATTAGACTCTGTAAGCCTGACTTGAGTAAGAGGATGTGTAAGAGTTTGCAGAAACTGCTTTTCTTAATTTGACAGTGTCTTTTGATAAACTGATGCATCTGTGGTGCATGCTCAGAGCTGTCTGGTGGTATAAATCAGGCACTACTTCATTAGTCTAGCTTGAAACCAATGCAGGATGGAGGATTTTATGCAGTTCTGAGATTTTGCCAAGTTTTTGGGAAGTAGGATAGGAAGTGGTTTATTGTAAATCAATTTGGCCATATGCTGTTACAGTTAGTAACAAGCAAAGTTTACTGGATTTGCGTTCAAGCATTGGAACAGCAAACTAATAAAAAGAGATGGGACGGTTTAGTATTTTACATATATATAACCCCTCATATTCAGTCAAAATATTGAATTAACCTGTTTTTCTGTCCAGACCCTTTAAAAGAGAAAGGTAGTAAGACCTTGGGGCAATTTGAGTGATAAGAAGTTGATTTAGTCTCATCTGTTGAGGTCTTGACTTAAAAAACGTGTTTGGGTCTGCTGATTTTTTTTGGTTTATTCTTTGTTCAAAGCTTTTTTGGCAGATTTACTGTGGACAGCTTTTGGCATAATTGAATTGATAAGATGGACTGAATTGCCCTATGAAATTAGAGAAACAGAACACACCTTCCAGTAACATCCAGTGATGGAAAATGCTGTTTTCCTTAGGGGTCTGACTGATTGTAAATATTCCCTTGGAGAGCTTCAGAAGGGCTGCATGGCACTTGGCAAATGTTTTGATTAATATTAAAATTCCAGGTGCAGCTTTCATGCATCTAGGGGAAGACTAATCCTTTTTTATTTAAACTGCCATAGCTATGTTAACTTTCCCTCCTTGCAGATCCCCTCTGTGCAGCCCTATAAGATATGGATGCAGCAGCTGCAATCTCTGTAGCTCAGGAAATGTATTACAAATGAAAGGAATGACTGTCTTGAGCATTTTGTCCTTGTGCTATTTTGGTGCAGAACATCATACATTTAGTAAATGTATGTGAAGATACGAACGCCACAAAGGCACTGCTTGAGATCTCTGAATTTTTGTTTATCTGGGTTCAAAGTCAAGTTTTGCCTGCGAGTAAGTCTTTGTGAATGAAGCAGGGATTCTCATTTCCCAACCCAGGAAGCATTAACAGAGCAGGGCTTGGCTCAGCATCAGGAATAAGGAACAAACAGACTCTAGACTCTCCCAGTCCTAGGGAGGCAGGAGTGGCTTCTGATAAATGAGTTTAAATATGAATTGCGTAATATTTCATAGCAATTCCAGATCCAAAAGTAGTCCAAGGAAAAAATTCTTAGAGTAATTTAGTTTCTAGGAGAAAATTTAATTTTAAACAGACTGTAAAAAGAAATAAAATGACCATTAGATATGTATCATTTTATAATCAATGTCAGCTTCGCTGCTGCAGATTAAGTGCTATTACCTACTTGCTGAAATTCAAGGTTGAAAAGGCTTTTTGTTGCTCAGCTGACTTCCAGAGAGCAATGTTCTAGTAAGAATCTACAGTGTGTTTGTACTGCACATGCTCTGTTTTCAGTGCTGCTGTATTCTGTGTCTGTGTAAGTGTCTGAAGGCACAGTGCCCTTAGTGAGGTGCTTTACCTGGGTCAGCCCTGACCTGGCCAGGTAGCTGGACACGATGGCCACTGTAGGTCCCTCCCAGCTGAAACAGTTCAGTCTCCCCTACTCTAAATTCCTGTCAGTGCTTCCATTTCTGAACTGCTCCTTACTTTGGGAATAGTGAGCTAACAAAAATGTGTAATAGGAGCTTGCTAGGAGAAGTTTAAGGTAGGCTTTTTGGGAAGACTAATTTTGGGTTTTCCTCTCTAAGTCACTTTAAGTACTGGGGAAATCTGATCTCACACTGCAGCATTTCCTCTCGGGAGCAGCATGTTGTAGTGCCACGTGGGTATTTTCTCAGCCTGCTCAGGGACTGTCCTGCAAAGGGTTTTGCAATGGCAAGAAGATGGTTTATTCTTTAGGATCATGTTCTTTCCATCTTTCTGGACTATTTTAGTGACTCTCCTCACTAATGAGCAGAGTTAAGAGTCTACAAAGGTACCTAGGAGTTTTGTTTCTCTTTAAATCATTCCAACGTGCAACTGTCGAAGACCCATGGCCAAGCACTAACCAAAGACAGGTTTGAACCCAGTGGCTTTCTGTTTGATAGTGTTTCTTTCGAACAGTTTTCTGATGGATTTACTGTGTTCCATCTACTTTGTAACACAGACTGTATAAATAATGAAAGACACACAAAAGTGTTTTTTAAACTGTGAACAAGATGAGTTCACACAGTGCATTTCGTTTCCCCTGTGGTGATATCTACTCCTGAGGGATTCCTTCCTCCTCCTTCTTAAAACTTTGGAATGATTCTGTCTTGTAAAATTTTTCTCCAATACTGTTTACAAAGGAGAAGTTTTGTTGAAATCAAGATGGGTTTTTTTGGGACTGGTATTTGGTCCCAAGAGAAAGTTTATTTCAGAAAACAAAGGCAATGACTCAAGAGACCTTGAAAATATTCCTGAAGTGGGCAGAGATGTATATTTTTTCACTTGAGCTATTTTTATAAAAAATAAGTTTCTACCTTTTTACTTCAAAAGCATCAGCTGATGTGTGTTCCATTCTTTGAAGGGGGTTTTATTGATTTTTATGGACTTGTGGCATTGTAGATTTTATATTCCACAATTTCTCTCACCTCGGTTACTGATCATATGTACTTTACTTCAGCAGAACTGTGGTTTTTTTGTTATGATCCAGTGGCAGCAAAAATGTGAAAATTTTCTACAGTTTGCCTGTATTTCTTACTCTGATGTAAAATCCAATATCTTTGAGAATTTGCAAAACTTTTCAACTTTAAACTAAGACATATTTTAGCTGTATGCAAGGTTGTTTGTCAGTGTATTGTATGGAAGGCAATGTGGCTGTTGGGGAGATGGCATGTATCATCAGAACTCTGGAAAGGGCTGATAAAGAATTATGGAATTGATAACAATTAGTAGAATGCTTCTTTTTGTCATTGAAAATCATCTTCAGGGTTAATTGCTACTTATTTTTTTAATGGAAGAAATTTTTTTTTCCAGGATTATGTTCATTAAGAGCATGTTTGCTCACTTTATAGATTCTAAATACTGTAAGGAAAAGAGGAGTAGCCTAGGAAATATTGAAGGGAAGAGACCTTTTTACTTCTTTTGTGGACTGCATTTGTGTCTGTGTGTTGGGATACCCAGGACAGAGAGCACTACTGATTTAATTAGCATATCCAGTCTGATAACCAGGATGCCTTGGCAGATGCAAACAGAACTGTGAAGATTACAATCTGAGTGGATTAAGACTCAGGTGCCCGGAAGGAGGAGATGGAACCACCCTCTGCAAGCAGGAGATGTTTGTAGAATGCATGCGTTTGTCTTTGTAATTTTTAACATAATGCTTGTAGCAAGAGATTACTAACCCTATGGAATGGTATATAAGGTGTCGGAAAACCTGAGTAAAACCAAATTCTGACCCTGAGTCATTGTTCCCGTCTCTCTCAATCGCTGATATCTGTGTAACATTTTCTGTTCTAAACAAAATGCACCAGAAATTCTGCAAGCCGAGGCACAGCCAACAGCATGAAAAATGATGCAGAATAACCCTACCTGAATATTTGTCCAGGCAAATATGTCTGTGCAGGCACAACACAGCACAGTAAATTCAGTGCAGTGATCAGTTCATATCTGGACAGTATTTTGAGGGGGTTTGAGACCAACAGTTTTTTCTTTAGTAACTTTAGAAACTAGGATCTATTTCATAGTAAACTTGGTGTCACACTGTATCCTGAGGCTTGTGGAGCTGCAGTTCCAGAAGTCCTGGATAAATGCAGAAAATGTTCCCTTTCCCCAGGCACTTATCTACTGAGAAACTGAGACAGGGTCATGGGGGCCACAGGATTTGGTGCTGGAAATGTCTGAATTGGACACACTCCTTGGCCAAAGAGCTCATGCTGTGTGTCATATCAACTGCTTTGAAAATTTCAACCTTTGGCCTCCTTACAGTATACAGCATATAGAATTTCCTTTAAGAAATAAGCTTCAAAAAATAATTGATTTAATTTTAAGTTGGACTGAAGTCAAACTTAAGGCAGAGTTTTTGCTATGAGTGAAGAATTCTGACCACTTTCATCTCCAGAAAAACTCTTTCATAGAAGATTGTGCTCCTCTGCCATCTTTCCATTACTGTCTGGAGTGATTAACATGCATAGATGCTACAGCAAAAGAATAAAAAGCCCAGACCTTTTAATTTTGTAAGAACAAGACTACATTCAGTAGAAAAACATTCATCAGTATTGTATGGTGTGCTGCTTTTGTCTGGGAGAAAGCCAGTTTTCTTTTTTTGGGGCTGATATGGGGCTGTGCTTTGGCTTTGTGCTGAAAAGAGCATTGATAGTTCAGGTTGGGGGTGCACAGCACCTGGGGAGGGGACCCGGCCAGGACAGGGGACCCCAGGGACCAGAGGGGTGTTCCACACCATCTGGCATCATGCTCAGCATATAAAGCTGGGGCAAGAAGAGGAAGGGGGATGTCTGGAGTGCTGGCATTTGTGTCCCCAAATAACCATCAAGCTCGATGGAGCCCTGCTGTGCTGGGCATGGCTGAACACCTGCCTGCCCATGGGAAGTGGAGAAAGAATTCCTTGGTTTGCTTTGCTTGTGTGTGCAGCTTTTGCTTTCTTTATTAAACTTTATCTCAGCCCATGAATTTCCTCCCTTTCTCTCCTGGTTCTCTCCCATCCCAAAGGCAGTGAGCTGCTGTCTCCAGGTGGGGTTTAAACCACAACAAAGGTGTGCAAGCACTCGTGAGCAGTGTGGAGAACTCTGAGCCTTGTTTCATGTACAGTTGAACTTTTAGTGAGGAGAAGAGGCTAAAGCTCTGCAGATGACTGACTTAATGAGGAAAGCACAGTTGATTCGTCTCTGGGAGCAGATAACTCACGCAGATGAGGCCATCACTCAGCTCAGCCAACTGCTAAACAAAATACATCATTCAAATCTTTGGGAAAACTGTCGGTTTCCAGTGATAAAATAACTGTCTGAAAACTGACCTTAGTCCCAAATACTGAAATTGAGTACAGATAGAAGCAAGATGGCAACAGTTACAGCCATACACTTTAATGACAAACATTCCTTGTGGCATTTCATCAACAGATGCAGATTGTAGCCAATATTTTTTTGGTTTTTTTTTTAAAGAGTCTTGGTTTTCCAGGACTAGATTTAGTTGGTCATTGGAACACAGACAGAAGTGTCTGGATAGGTGTACCAAAGAGTAACTGCTGTTCTGCAGAGAATCCCACTGCAGGTGTGGGCAGCAGCCATCCAGGGCTCTGTCTCCAGTCAGGAAGGGTTGGATCCAAGAGTCAGTGAACTGGAGAAATTGTGTGTGATGGTCCCAGGGAAATGCAAAGCTGTTTGGACTAATGTCAGAGCCTGATCTGGACAGGCTCTGAAACACTTTAAATTTTCAGTAATAAGAAATGAGGGAAGGGGGGAAGACATTTTAAAAATGAACAGGCATGTATTTCTAGTCTTGGAAATGACATTTTCAAACTTTGACATGCTACCCTGGTGGGTGGGTGGCAGTGGGGAGGTGGGAGAGCCACTCAGGCTCTCCTTCTGCCCTGGGAACCTCTCAGGTGTTCTGTTAGGGCAGAGGAGGAGCTCTGAGATGGCAGGGGATGATGTGTGGTTCTCCCTGCTGCAGGAGAACTTATCAAGTAAGAAAACAGAATTCCCAAATTAAATGTTTTAATTAAAATAACACAGTTTTGCAAAGAACTTAGCAATCTCTTTGATCTTTTTAGGCCTCTGTATGTGAATAAAATGTTTTTTAAAAGCCAACAAAAAGCCTCAAACACCTGGATCTGAGGCATTATCTCCCCTAGGCAGAGACTGGCAATGGCTTTTTCTAATTTCTCAGTTCTTGTGAGATAGTGAACAAAAGTGCATCAGCATAAATAAATGTTAAAGAATTTGAGGCAGGAAGACTTGTGAATGGATAACACCATATTGGGCTATAAATTAATTTGGGGTGCTATTTCAAGAGGAATATTCAGATAGAGGAGTTTATTATAGTTCAATAATTTCTGAATTTTTACTAATTAATATATTACAACCAAATTACTTTGGTGACATTTTGGGGACCAAATTAAATAAAATGTCTATGGTATGTTAATTTGAGCTCATAAAAGTCTAATTTGAATATGTAATTTGGATCAATTAGAAGTCTCTTCTGAACTTTAGTGATAATAGAAAGTAGAAAAGACTGGGAAGCTGCTAGGATTAAGAGGGATACATCTGGGAAAAGCAAATTACAGTGTCACTTTTAAAATGCAAATGAGGTTTAAAATGTTTTAATATAAACATATGCAATATCTGAAATAACTCACAGTTCTTTAAAAACAAAAAATCTCTATAGATAGTGATTTTTTTTTTCATCAGTAATCCTCAGTTTTCCTTGCAAATATAGTTAAATTTTTACTTCCAAAGAAAATATAAGTTTGGGAACTCTCCCAGAAACCCAAGCAGCATTCATTTTCTTCAAAAAACGTCAGAATAAAAACTGCAGTCTAATTTTGGTCCTTTTGAATTGCCACAGTGAATTGGAACTGGGTTTAAGTCGGGGTGTAAATGAGATTAAAAGCTGCTCCTGAAGAATATCCACAAGACCTGGAGCAGAGCTCCTCAGCGAGGGGCTGGCGCCAGGCCGGGTGTGCGGATTGTCCCTGCGCTGGGAGGGCTCCGGCCCTGCGTGTCCCTGCCGCGTCCCCTGGCTGTCCCTGTGTCCCCCTGACCTTCCCAGCCGCTTTGATTCATCCAGCCAGGAGCAGACAGCCCAGGAGGCCAAAAGCAGGAGTGACCAAGGCACTTAAAATCTCCGGAGGGCTCTAACTCCGCGTGTTGTGAGCGGAGGCGCGTTTGCGGGAGCCGAGTCCGGCAGAGCCCTGCTCCGCTGCTCCCTGGGGGCTGCTGCGGCCCTGCCCCGGCACGGAGCTCCCGCTGCGGCCCTGCCCCGGCACGGAGCTCCCGCTGCGGCCCTGCCCCGGCACGGAGCTCCCGCTGCGGCCCTGCCCCGGCACGGAGCTCCAGCTGCAGCCTGCGGCTGCCAGGCCTGCTTTGGTGGGCACCAGTGCCCTGCTGAGCCGCTCCCCTGTGAATGATGCGCTCTGACAAAGCCTTGCCAAGGTGCTTGTCGCCTGAGCCTCTCTCAGGGGAAATAGCTGAATTCTCCTGGCAGCAGTCCAGAATATTGATGTGCCGGTGTGCTTACTGCTACTTATGTGGGAAAGTCAGAGTTCTGGGATGTGTCTTTTCAAGTTTGGGAGAAAAAAAAAAAAAAAGGGCCACGGAATGGATTTTCTTATCTTCCATCAAAATGTAAAATCTCAAATTGTGAATGCCATTTAATGAAAATCCAAAGGTGTGTTTGGAACTACAGTGTTTTGCATGGCAGCTTTATGCATTCCTGCTCTACCACTAGGCTTGTGAAATTATAATTATCATTAAAAGAAAAAAGAAAAAATAATAGGGCAAAAAACCCTACAACATTCATTTGAGAAGAGACAAGAATAATTAAACCCACAGATATCATCCATGGAATTGAGCTCTGGTTAATTTAAATCCACTCTGGGTCATTCTTACATACTGGTTTCCAGAAGTTACGTAGAAAAACTGATCTTTATGCTGCAGGAGAACACGATTAAGATCTCACTACCCAAGAAGTTTGTTTTAAGCTAAATTGCTGCATGTTTTTGGGAACAAACGTGTTTGCAGTCTACAGCATTGCTTTAAGTGTAGCTATGATTTCAGTTGGCTGCTTGCCCTGAATTTAAAATAATTTTATTCTAAACCACATATTACATCAATCCAATTGTATATAAAGACCAACCCCTGCAATATTGAAATTACTTTTACCTGTGCAGATCCACAGTGAGTTTGTGTACCTGAATATTTGACTGCCTGAGCCACAAGCTTTAGAAAAGAGAACATTGAAAATAAAAAAGTAATTATTTTCTTCCTCATACAGTGAGTTTGTGGCAAGGAACAATTTGAAGTTTTAACAAGGTGCAAATTACAAAACTTGATTTTTGCTGGTATCCAAATGATGATGAATTTTCACCATGGACTTCCCCCATAGCATTGTGTCCAACAGGATGGGCTGAATTGCAGCATTCCCAGTAAGGAGTGTTCCTGCCACACCACTTTAATGTAGGTGGTTTGTAAAAATTCATTTTAATTATCAAGAAGCAGAAATGTAGCTAAAGCTCAGGATAAGAAATGGATATCTTTTAAACAAAAGTAATTTGTCTTCTAGAGGGGAAGCAGTCCTCAGCACATATTTTATAAGCTTTTTTTATGGAGAACTTGGCTTCAAATATTAGTCTTTCTTACCAGCTTGTAGCACACTTAGCTCTGTGTACAGAATTAGGGTTTAGTATAGTTTTTCCTTTTTCCTTTCTTGCCACTTTAGTAAGTGCAATTTTACTTTTCAAATATTCTTTGCCAACATCCCTCAGATTTTAGGAATTGTGGTGGTTTCACCATCTAGTGATTTGTGGGATCAAATGTTCTGAGGCAACAACCAGCAAATTGTTTGATGGGTTATTTTTTAGTTTTGTTGCTTTAGTTTGGGGATTTTTGGTTTGGGGTTTTTTTTTGTGCATAATATAGACTTCTCTGGGGTGCCGTCCTTTATTCTTAAGCCTGGCAATATCAGTCAAACACCTTATTTCTAATTATTTTTAAACAGGTAACATGATCTAGTTTTACTCTAAGGCTCTGAACTGTCTCAGTGATATTTGCTTGCAGCTTGAGAGCACCGTGAGCAGCCTGCCTGGGAGCCTGTCCCTGACTGGTGTCACAGCAGTAAATGTGCAGAGGACTCTGTGGACCCAGACCTGGCTCTCAGGGCTACAGCCCTTCTGAGTGGGTGGGAGCTGATGGTCTCTCTTTTAGGGTGCCCTTCTGAGAGCCACTGGGTGATGCAGCAGTGTCTCATTTACATTTTCACCCTGCTTGTGGACCATCTGAGAGATGGGCAATATATTGGTTCCTCTAATCAGCCTGGTAATGCAAAAGGACTGAATGTTGTTTTGCCTGTTTAGAGATAGCATTAATATAAAAACAAAGCTGTAGAAATCTTATTAGAGGGGTAAAATGACTTTTAGTAAGTTTTCTAGTCCTAAATTCCTAATCCAAAACATAGAGTTGGTGGAATTCTCTTTTTCTCACTTTCTCAAAAACAATTAAAATTGATAGTTTAAATTAATGGCTTTCCTGTAAGTAAATTAGCAAAAGTCCATATAACATTTTCATTTTAACATGCAACTATTCATAAATAAGTCCTGATAAGTTCATATGTGGGCATAAGTTTTTTTTTTTGTAAATATACATGATGCATTTTGAAATTTTGATCTGTACTGTTTGGAAGAAAATGTGAACAGAACCCAAACAAATCCTGGTCCAGTGCCATCAGTATGTGGCATGGTCTGAAGGGTCACTTTTCCCACAGACTAAGCAATCATGGAGAGATGTTACAATGTGTGTGAAAGGAAGGCTGTGATCTGTAAATGCACACCTCTGAGCCTCACAGTTACCCAGTGTGGGGACCAGGCAATAATATCCAAACTGTTCAGCAGAGATGAGGAAGAGCTTAACAGGCAGCAGACATCTGGCCAGAAAGTTATGCTATTAAAAAAAAAAATCCAGCGGTTAATACTTGGTGGTGAGTTTGGGTCAGAAGGAAGTGAACAAGTTTTTTAACCCATGCACTAAGTTAGGAACACCCTTCAATGCTGAGCTACTGAATGAACTCTGTATTAAATTACTTATCTTTACAGGATCTTTTCATTCTACCTCTACTGCCCCAGAAACCTGTCACACTGAGCACACCTCTATCTTTAGATAAAAGGGCTTTTTCAACTCAGCAAGTTGTGGTTGGTTGAGATAATGCAAAGTTTTGATAGCTGTAAAATAGCCTTAGCAGAAATGAAAGAGACTTGAGCCAATAATCTTTGTCAAAAGTTAGTACCTGTCACAGGTTTTTCACCAAGCTTGCTACTTTCAAGAAGACCACTTTAGAATTAAGAGGAGTTGGATGTAGGTTAAAGCAGAATTATCAGTTCTCTGTGGGGGTCTGCCTAGAGATAAAGCTTGAACCAGAAACCCATACTCTATGAAAAGCTGTCTTAAAGCCGCTTCTCTTTAAGGTGGTGGTAAAATACTGCCAAAAGCCCATAATCCTGGTGATGTGAGTGTCCTTAAATTAATATCAAGAGCTGTAAGGATCTGCTGCAACAAAGGATGGGTTGTTACAGGCCTGAGGGTCAGATGAAACTCCTGTGACAAAGTGTGACTGTTCTTTCTCTCTTTGTCTGCTTCTGGATCTGTGAGAGTTTCAAAAAACTTTGACATCTCCAGAAGCTAACTCAAGGTTTGGAAAATGCTGGCTCAGTCATTGTTTCTGAAGTATTTAGTGGTTGAAAAGGGCAAAGGTGTGACAGGGGGGTAAGTGTCCTCACCTGGGGGAACCAGTTCCTCTGCCAGGGTCATGTTCAGTATCTACTGATGACATTCTGAGACTCCAATAAAAGCCCTGCACCTTTTGATCAATATTTTCAATCAATTTTAATTGCTGAAGAAGGCAGTTTGTGAGCCCAACTGGGAACCATATCTTGAGTCAATTTTAGAACTTTGGCATGGAAAGAGGAATTTGAACCTGGCCTTATGAAATGATAAAGGTAGATTTAATTATTGCACAAATGTATTTAAACATCAAATTAAAATCAATCATTTGTTTGTGGATTTTTGTATTTCAGTATCCTTCCGTGGAAACTTGGAAGCATACTGAAGATGAGTGCCCTTTAATGGGAAGTGCTTAGATCCATTACTATAGGAAAATACCTTTCAGATGAGTAAATTATGTATTTTATTAATTTTTCCCCATCTGTGCCAAATAATGAATTGCCTTTTATGATTTAACCTTGGATGTATAGGAATCCCCTGGCAGAGTGCATGTACAAAGGGGAAAACCCAGCAGCACCTCAGCCTGGTAGGTGCTTTGGGAGTTCTTATGCAATATACCACCAAAGCCTGGCAGTACAGGTAGAATTGTATCAAGTCAGGTAAATCAAAAGGCAAACTTCTTTTTTTATTTTTCTTCTAATGTATGAATATATATTTAATACTTCTGGAGTGATGGAGAATTTGTCAGAATATGCAGTTCCCATGTTGTTGCATTGACCTATATACTTTCAGAAGGCTTAGAGTCCAGAAAGTTTATGCCATGTATGGGGTGACAAGCTTCTGAACAAACTTATCTCTAAGAGCAGTTTTCTGCAATTTGTTTGCCTCCATTTTCTACAGCTGAAGCCTAAACTGACTGAGCATACATGTCCTGAGGAAACAGAATTGCATCTTGCATCTCCCTGGGTTTATAGAGTTAGAAAGGTTGATTATGTGTTTTCAATAGCAATTTTCCAGGCCAGTAGTTTACTGTATCAATTGCTGTAAGCTGGGAGATGTGTAGCAGTTCCTGTTGCACAAATGCACGGCAGATATGATATCACAGGATGGCAGTTTCAGAACTACCTTGAGTTATTTTTCTTCCTTCAGTTCCCATTTTTCGGGTTTCTGTACCAAGCATCTGGGCTGTTGCTTCAGATCTGCTGATCATTAATTTGATTTTCCCATAAAAACAATAAGGCAATGAGCAAACACAGGGTTAAGGTACTTAAGAGTGTCCTTTAAAGTGAAATGATATTCAGTGGCAGGAAATGCTCAATAATTCATAACAGAGAAGATAATCTAGAATTCTTTGGAAATAGATTTGCTTCAGAGAGCTTATCAGTCTGTAGGGAAAGGAGCAAGTCAAGATGCTGCTATCTAGAATGGAAGAAATGCAGAATATAGGAGTGTAGGATTTAAACTCTCTGATCTAAATCTCCACAGGAACTCTGCAAAAGGTCCTTAGCTCTAAAGAGCACATAATACCTGCTCCAGCTCCTGCCATCCACTGCAGCCCACAAAGCAATCTCCCAAGACTACAACAAACCTACCTTTTTTGAGAAAAGACCAAAAGCCAAACCATGTGTTACAGGACAAGAACAGCCTAAAAGCTTGTGTTCTGCTTCGTAATTGGTTGGGGAAAATGCTAGAAAACCCCACAGATATATCCTGAGATTATGACTGCCCACCAAAGCAAAATCCCCTTTTCTGGAGCCCTGAGTGACTAAATGGAAATGTAAATAAAGTGTAGATGTGAAATAAGGAAGGAGAATTACTTTTCTTTTACAGGAGACGTTCTGTACCCTGTTATTCATCAATGTGGATAGACAGGAAGCCTTAATTCCAAAGAAAACAAGGAAAGAACTTGCAGAACAGTTTGATGTCTTTGTGTCACCCTCAAGTTCTTTCTCCATCAATTATCTGCAAATAGATTGAATCTAAATTGTGCTGCTTGTTCTGCATAGCTACTGTAAGATGATAAAGAGAGGTCTGGGGACTGAACTTTTCTTGTCTTAGGTCCTGCAGCTTACTCTTTAACTTGATGAATCTTGTTTAACAACCCTCTCCCTTCAGCTCTTCAGAATGCTTCATGTGTGTAGTGAGTGATAATGAAAAGGAACAGTGTTTGCTTTTGTAATATATGCCATAATTTACATGAGCTTGTCATCATCTGAGCATAAAGGATATGTAGAAAAGTTTTGTGCTGTTCTATCTGTCCTTTACTCAGTAATTAAGAGTGCACTGATACAGATGTATGGTAGGCAGATATTATCCAAGTCCTGACAAAGAACCAAAATTATTCATCTAATCTATCATGATGGCCATCTTGAATACTAAGTAGGGCACTTCTTGATCAGAATTGTCAAAAGACACTTCCAGTGTGCTCCTGCCAGGAAACATCTTTGCTGGCAGATACTGTCTCTTTCATATGAACTGCAAATCTCTCCTGCTTCACTTTGCGTTTCTCTGGCCATGAAAAATCATAGCAGCATAAATGTGTCTGTCTTTTCTTCCTTCCATTCTCTGTTGAATTTATTTGTATAAAAAAGTCTTTCATGACTTTGTTAACATGCTTTTCTTGGCAGGATAATTCTTAAAACTGCCTGCATTTTTTTTATTTTTAATGCATACAATTCCATCAGTCCTTCACTTCTGCCTGTGGGGTAGAGAGCCCAGAGTGGAAGATCTAATTCTGTTCTTGGCATTTAGAGTTTTGATTCTACTGACTTCAAAGGAGTTTATTCTTATTTATCCTGATCCACAGGAATATAGCAGACTCAGGCTATATAGCAGGCTCAGGCTTTATAATAGACAGTAATGTGGTGTCTTTACATAGCTTAAAATTTAGTTCCACTGTAGGATGAGTGTGTAAGTTCCCACTGACATTGCACCCACCATGAACATCTTTGGGAGAGAGTTTGACCCTGGGGAGGATAAAAGATTCAAACTACCACAGCTACTTTATGGAAAATTTTATCACACCCAAGGGAATGGAGCTTGTCACTTGGGAGCTATGTGCTTTGTAACCTCAGTGAGACACAAAAATTTATTAACTTGGCAGGCGTTTTCAGTATTTTATTATTCAAGGGGCAGGATCTGTTGCATATTTCAGGAGTACTGGCCAAGTGATCTGCTTGGGGTTCAATTAGTTGGTCTTAAATTCCTATGTCCTGCTCTAGTCCTTGGTGATAACTCAATTTTTAATATAGTGTTTTCTTTCTATATTAAATTATAATAAATTAGTGCTCAAGTTGTAGTATTGATTTTGGAAATGCTTTAAGTGTGAATCTTCCTGATTCTCATGTATTTTGAATGCTATGAAAGTAAAAGCAGAGGAATCATAGAGACTCATAATTTTGTCAGTTTGGGACACTTTCTGAGCAACCATGCAACTGCTGAGAAATCTGGAATATTGAATGTAGCCAAAATTGAAGTCCCTGCTAAAGGTCACAGGTATACTGGGCTAGATGACCTCAACAGAAAGGCTGTGAGTATTTTACCATACATAAATAATGTATTTCTTCCTTTAATTCACTTCAGAAGTTTTCCAAAACTCACTTCTGAAGTTTTTTAGAAAGCAGGGACTGCTGTGGATATCCAGGATGGAAAACTTCAGCCCACCCAGATTACAAACTGCATCATTCTGGGTGACACTGGGATGGTTCAGGCTTCTGAAAGTCCTGGGTACTACTGCCACTTCTATCTGAACTGAATACAAACAGTATTCCTCTTCCAGAAATGAAAACTGGCATGCTTCTACTAGCACACCTAAAGGTTTGAATGCCTTCTACTCTGTCAAACATATCTTTGTGGGATGATGGTCTGAGATGTCAGATGGCAAACTTTGGGAGATGCTTTCCCATCCAAGGCATCTGGGCTCATTTCCTAACAATCTGGGCAGTTCTACTGGCAGCTTGAATTTTCCTCTAGGTCATTAGTGTGGATAGGTTTGCTCTCAGCTTTCTGGTCTGCTTTATTCTCCTGACACCATTTTAAACTTAGTTTGTACTCTGAAGAACAAATGTATTTTAGTTCTGCTTGGGTATAAGCCCTTGCATAAATTCATTGACAAGATTTCTTTGCAGCTCTTCTCCTTGCTTCTAAAAGCGTGATTGCTCCTGTTGTGAGTTATGTTTTCAGAATACTAAGTATGTTTGGGGTAACACACACTTTTTAAAGTATCCTAAGATCTATTTTTCTTTGAATTTGAAGAAACAAGACAGAACTTTTAATTTGTAACAGTGCATTCTTAGGTGCAAAGCTTTCACTGTAAAGAGACCTGCTAAATGTGTAAATCCTCAATGCACACTATGTTGAATTTACTTTGACTATTGGATGCACATCGTGCTACTTTTTGTTCTGTGAATGTCCACAATTTGCATTTTGTTTTGTTTTGCCACTTTCAGTCCTTTTAATTTAATTTAATTTAATTTTTAAATCCATGTATGCTGAGAAGCCATGTCCTGGCAGTGATGTAAGGACCCCTTGTGAGAGCTGTCAAATGTAGAACATAGTGCCAACCAACATTCCCAGGCTTCAGAGTAATGCTTTTCTGCCTGTGGTGCTTTACTGTAACACCTTTTTATGGTCTGTGCAATTCTTGTAAGGGTCTAAAAATACCAATCAAATATTAATGACAAAATTCTGACATTGCTTTAAATAGATAAATCAATAAGAACAGTGTTAGAGTGCTCTTTCAGTTCAGCAGAAGTGTTTCTGGTTTTTTTCTGTGAATGATTGTGAGGGATGTCAGGCTTTAAGCCTGATGGGGAGAAGAGGGACAGTGGCACAAGGCACTGTGGGGCACTGCAGCACAGCTGGCACTTCCAGCAATGCCTCCTCCTGCCCTGTGCAGGGAGCAGCCCCTGGAGCCTGTGGCTCATGTCACTTCCCCACTTTCCCCTCCTCAACAGCACCCTCTCTTTCTCTGATTTACAGCAGTAGTTTGATGGAGGCTTTCAGTGCCCTGGGTGCCCCAGGAGGCAGCAGGGTGCCCCAGGAGGCAGCAGGGTGCCCGTGCCCCTCCTCTGAGCAGTGGGCTCTGAGAGCTGCAGTGCCCTGCCCTGGTGGGCTCATCCAGGCTGGGGGAGAAATCAGCGGAGCCCGATCCGAGTTCTCCCCGTTTGACACAATCCTGGTGTCTATCTGTGTATGCCCATGAAAACTGACTTGGATGGCAACTTGATAATTTCAAATTAAATTTTAAAATAACTGTTTAAAGCCCCTGCACAGCAGGGTGAAGCTGATGAGCTCCATGCAAATAAAACCCAGCATCACCGTTCCATGTTTGGTCCCTGGGCGAGATATTTGCTGCTGAGCTCTTTCTGGAACATGAAACAAAACTTGACGAAAAATAATTTTGCATTTTCAGAGGGGTGCTTCTTGGTCTAGTTAGGGCATGAATAATTATGTTTTCTGAAAGAAATACCAGTAGGCAATGCAGTGGGTTGTGAGCAAGGTCTGGTTGGTGCATAGGAACCTGCACTGGGAGATGTGTTTTTTCCTCTGGGCCTGCTCTTATAGCCTGGTACTATTCTATTTTTCAAGGCCAAAGAAAGAACTTGTTAAGAAAAATCCTGACAAAGGGTTTTGTTAGGCTTTTCCTTTAGAAAATGCTTTTTCTCTGATATCAAAATGGTCTAAAAAAAGAGATGACTTGGAATTTGTTTTTTTAAATAACTTCAAGGAACTTTGACAAGCTATAGGCTTGATATGTAATTTAAATATCTTACTAAATATGCTGTGGCATAATTTACAATGTAAAGGTGAAGAGAAGCAACATCAGAATGAAGTATTTTTGGAGTTTTTTTATTTTATGAAGAAAGGAATGAAGTTTAGGGGCAATTTTGGCTGCAATGACTGTGAATTGACTGTTCAGGATTCAGACAAAGACAAAACCAGCCGGATTCTGGCCTGTTCAGGGATTTGCTTGGAAGAATCTCATGGGATACAACCTATGAGTTTGAGGTGAGCTTTTGATTCAGCCATCAGCATCCCCTATGGCTCAGCACCACGCCCAGATCCTGAAGCGTGGAATTAGGATGTCATTTTAAGTTGCAAAGACTTTGCTTAGGAAAACTTCTAGTGCACTGATGAAATTTGATTGGAAGATGGAGTCATTAAGAAAATTTATCTATTTGGTGGTTTTTCAGAGACTCAAGTAACAAAGCTTTTAGTGTATTCAGACATTACTTGGAAATGCTGATGTTGCCAGTCTCACTTGGCTACCTTTAAAATGACTTTACTCTTCACTACTGGATTTATGAAAAGGTTCTAACACATGCATCTATCAGGTGTTGAGTTCTAAGCAACTTGCAGGGAAAGAGGATATCTCTGGGCTCAGATAAAGCCACAATCTTATTAGAGTTGTCTAGAAATAGCTTATCTGCTATTCTTAGCTACTAGCTGCAGACAATGTAAAAATAATTGTCCTGCTGTTGAAGGTGTCCATGATCTAATTATCTGTTGTAAGTTTTAGGGATGCCATATCTGTATTAATATGAGATTATATTCTATAAAGACTACTTTTTCAGAAAGAAAAAGGGAGATCTATACTATGTTTGACAAATTGCCCCTCTGTCTTTAGTTGCTATTGTAATTCACGTGGGAGAAATCATGGCAAACAGAGAGGGAAAAGCTACCCACAAAGTGCTTTACAAAGATTTTGATCGCTCGTCTCAGAGGGTACTAAATAACAAAAAGTTTGTTTAGGATAAAAATGAGGTGAAACAAAATCACACAGTGTTTAAAGAAACACAATTCTGTCTTCTCATTGTGCTCTTGTCCCTCCTTGTGGGGTTGCACAGATTCTTTTTAAGACCTGCATGGATTCTGCTCAAGCCTGACACATTTTCAGTGATGTTATCCTGGTCCTGGGGCATCAGGGATGTTGTGTGACGTCTCCAAGGTCTCACCACATTTGGCCTGAGCTTAGATGGTTGGATTTTTTTTATTAACTATTGTTGCTTGACTTATTTAAATTGTAGTCCAAAGCCCTGCAAGCATGAACTTTTTGTGAAACCATCACAAATACATACCTGGTGGGCTGCCTATTGACCATGACATGAGGGGAAAATAGTAAAAAGTTGTCTTCTGTTCCATGCTTTCATGCTGTGCTTGTCTGCAGAGTCTGTTACTGCAGGTATGGCTGCTGTGGGTTCTCTGTTTCTGGACAGTTCATCATTTACACCCACAGGAGGATTTTCTTAGCCACCCTGCCTGCTTTCAGTGAAATGAAATGTTTAATTCTGTCATGTGCTTCAGTTTTGACTGCAGACAATTATTGCTGGAGATGGTTTGGTTGATATTGCTGGTATCTGATGCTGTGAGAACACTGCCTGTGCTTGTGAAAATACTGGCATCTCAAAAGTTGATGCTTCTCTTTTACTGTTAGTTGGCTGAGGAAAACAGCATTGTGCCACTAGCTGTAAACTGAAGTTTGTACCAAAGGGACCAACATATGCACTAAAAGCACCTGCTGCACGTGTGCAGGGAAGTTGGGTATAAGTGAGCATGTGTTTTAGGCAGGGAGAAGAATAAAGCTGCACATTTCTGGAGTTGTTCTGAAGCATTAGTTGCTAATGTTTGACATGTGCATTCTCAATGTCCATATGGACAGTATTGGCATAGGGTGTCACTTTGTCTTGTATTTATCTCATCAAAGGTTTTTATTAAGTTAGTGATTGATCCTTGACATTAAGGCAGTTTTTCCTCCCTGTTTGATTTTTCCATATTCTCTAAAACTCCAGATGATATTTTAGGATGGTTTTTTGAAAGTATCCAAATCCTGTGCATGTGTCTGATTTGAGTATTGCTTTCTTCACCTGAATTTGTATTTTAATTTTAGAACAGCCCTCATTGAGCACAGCTCTCTGTTTCCCAGCTGTGATCTCAGAGTTTGCAGTCTGCTTTACGCAGCACAGAACAGCTCCCAAGTTTTTATGTCTACAGTGCTTAAAGTAACAAAAAATAATAACAATAATTAAAAAAAATACAAGTGTGAGTTTATATATTGCAATCATACATGTGAGAAACTCCATATCTGCTCATTGCACTTACTGGGAATAATTATATGGGCTCCAGTCCTGATTGCAGTGTGTTTGTACCCATAAAAATAATCGTTCCCAGGAGTCATGCCACTTTCATCATTGATGCTAAACCATTCCAAGGTAGCTAATTAGGGAAAAAGGAGCTTGTTCTTGTATTCCCTGCACAGAGGAGTACCTTTCCAGACATATTTATTTTCCTTTGTATTTAGAGGAAAAACAGAACTGCTCAGGAAGCTGGGTACACATTAGATAATCTCAGGCTGATAGTTTCCTTCCAGAAGATTAGCACTGGAAGTAATAAACATTGCAGTAAAGAAGGATGCCCCACTTCATGCAGTTTTGAGTTGTATTCAGCTCCATAAAAAATTAAGGAATTGGTTCCATACAGTTGTTTTTTAGCAAGGGATCTTGAAAGTCACTGTCATTCACCTTACAAACTCCACTGCTCTGGAGTATTGCAGCATTTTGTTTTGCAGCATCTTTCCTGTGTTAGCAGGCTGCAGATAATTTGGGCTAGTGATGAATTTTGATTTCTTTTCTGGTCATTGATGGCTTGCTAGTGTTGCCAAATGGTGTTATTGGGTTATATTGCACAGTGGGGGGCCACCAAAGTCTGAAGGAAAACTTCAAATTGTTTTGTCTCTTACCTGCCAGCTCGGAATTTTGTCCCCTCTTCTTGTGAATGGCTTCAACTAGGTGTGAAATCAGTCTTCTCCTATTCAGGTCACGTTCATCTTTTCTGTAAAAAAAGACATCTGGCATATATCGAAACATTTGTATGATTTAACTAGGATTAACCTGAATAAACCATTTTTTGTCATTGTGATTTACCACTGAGATTTTACCTGTTTTAGCATGTGAGTTGTGATGGCTGCTTCTGTACAGCCTTGTGTTTAATAATTAAACACAGTTTGACACTAACTGCTGTCTATAACCTGGAGTACCTGACCAGCACTGTAGGCTCTAGGGATGTGATGGACAGAAATCTTTGAAAATGCCTTGACTGCAAACACAGAGCTTTGTTATCCTCCAGAGAAATAGGAATAATCCTTTTTTTGGCAATTGTAGCACAGAGTCATAGTACTGTGATTTGTTATTATTTATGGAAGCAGGTCATAGATTTGTGTCAGATACATTTTTATTGTCATTTTTTGTTGTTCCTTTATCACATAAAGGATTGCCTTTGTAAACAGAGAAAAAAGCCCATTTCAAAGGTCTTTGTATGCTGAGTAAGTCCTGATATGAATTTTCTCCCAAGCAAACCCAAATGAAACTTGGGGGGTAGGGCATTTTCCATCTATTGCTTCACTCAAAATTCTGAAAATATTCATGTTTTTTTTTTTAATTTATTATTATATAGATTAAAATGAAAATAATCCTGAATTTAACCCTTTTCCCAACTGTATTATGTACAGCTCATGTATTAGAGCAGGAACAGTTTTCTAATTTGAATTCCCAGAAAAGTGTGATTGCAAATGGTTTTATCAGTTTAATAAACTGAAGCAAAATCTAGGATTATGGTCCTGTTTTCTCCTTGTAGCCACTGACAATGGATATGTGGATGCTAAAGAAGGAATCATTGCCTTCATGAGTAAGGAAGGATGGGACTGATCCTTCTGTTTCTTTGTGAATTAGACGGTGGAAGGGTGAGATCTGGCACTGTATCCAATATGAAAAGGACATTTTCATTGTCCTGCCTCCATGCTTGCCATGCTTAGGTATAAGGACTTTCCCAGTCTTTTCCCAGGTCCCTGAGTCCAATCAAAATATATCACCAATTGAAACATGCACATTTGAGTTATTTGGGCACTTGGGAGCAGTTCTCAGCATTATTCCCAGCAGTGCCTGCAGTCACGCTGTCCATCCATACCATAAGCATAATGTATATTTTTAAACTGAGTTGCTAGGCTAGAAGAATCAGGGAATTGCTGTTTTAAACAACAAAACAAAAACCCCTTAATTATGAAGGAAATATGGCACTTAAAAATGTGAAAATAAGCATCCTGCAGACTCTGGATATGAAATTGTTGAGAGCAGTTTATGAAAGCAGCTTTATCCCTGAAGAAGTAAAGCCTAATAATTTTTAATAGGCCTATAAATCTCTCTTATGAAATGCAGCTACTGTAAACACCTCTGCCATATTTTCCCAAGTGTTTATGCAGTGTTGTTAAGAGTTGGTAAAGAGACACGAATGCCACATCTGACCCCCGCCCTCTGAAGGAGTTGCAGGCTCATTGGGGTGGCGGGAGAGAGTGGAGAGCAGCAGACAGGGCAGGGGAAGGGAAGTAAACTCCCAAATGGAAGCAGAAGATGGATATTTTAATGAAAACGATAAGGAGTCATGCAGTTAAGTGTGCTAGTTTGTGACTTCACTTGAGGAACTGGGAGAGCTGAGGGCAGGAGGGACAGACGTGGCAGCAAATCTCTGCTGGTTTCTTGAGGGATTCTGAAACACTGAAACCTGTGTTTCTCTGGGCAGGCCCGGCCCCTACCTCCTGAAATGTTTAATGAGCCCAAGTAATGAACAAGGGACAGGCACGAGAAAAAGCCCATTCTGATTCCTCAGCTGTCCCCTCAAGTGGAAGGCAGTTGTTGCTGGGAGAAGATGTGCCTGTGCTAGCCCTGCTCCCAGGGGAGGTGGAAGTGCTGAGGCTGAGGGGCTGTGCTGAGCCTGCCAGGGCTGCAGCTCCCTCCCTGTGCCAGGGTGGACATGAGACACCCGTGATGTGGTGCTTGTACCGGTCTGACTGGGGTTCTCAGGTGCTGCAGTCGCTGTAACACTGATTATTTGGCAGGAGGTGCAAATCCAGACAATAAGGATTAGGTAGGTTGGTAAACCTGTTTTTTTATATACGACACGATCCTGAGAAAGAATCTGATTCGATGAGAGGTGCAGCACAACAGTAACTTCCCCTCCTGCTGCTCAGCATGAGTCCAGCTGAGTCTGGCAGGAATGCCTGCTGAGCCTGCGACAGAAATGCTGCTAAACACAAGGCTGAGTCAGAATCCTTTCTTTCCTTCCACAGAGATCAAATATCTCTGATGTTTTGGGAACTGGGAATTTCTAGTTTCTGTTTTGGGACTGGGTAACATATTGCTGCTCTTGTTTATTTTGTACTGTCCTGTTGGTCTGTCTTTCCCTGTACAAAAGATTCTGGTATTTATTAGATATGTTAACCTGTGATGCTGCTCTTTCGTGGTGTGAAGTGTGGGATGTGAAAATGAGCATTTCTGGGGAAGTCTCACGGAACTTGAGTTTCAGAGAACTCTGCAATGAAGTATATAACAGATATGTAGCAGAGAATGCTATACTAGGGGACCTTATGTGAATGCCTCACAGCTCAAGGGAAGATTCTGGGTCCAGACCAAAATTCTCAACTTCCTTATAATGAAAAAATTTGCAGCCTAATTCTCTACTGTGATTCCCCTTTAGGCTTATAGTGATGGATGTAATAATCTTGATTCACTAAAGGCATGAGTTGCATAAAATATGACAGCCCTCAGCCCTAGCAGGATGCTTTGTCTCCCAGGGATGAATGTTCTGAATACTTTCAGGTAATGATCAAATGGATATACCTGTCACAAGTGAGTCACTCGTCTTTATGCCTGCAGAAAGAGTTAGTGCATGTTTCAATGCCTGGTTTACTCTGGTGCTATTAATATTTCAAGGTCTTGTAGCTGGATGGAAAACAAGGAACAAGACTACTTAAAAACAAAATTCCTAGTTTGGGGTTTTATTTTTTAAAAAAAAATCTATAAAAATGGTAAACAAGGCCTCACTAACAGATCCTATACCTGGGGTTTATTTTTACTATAATCTAATATGAAACTATGAAAAAAAATTTACTCAAGGTGTCATATTGCTCTGTACAAAGCATACATGGAAGTAATTTCAACCACTGTTCAAGTATAGCTGTCCCTTGTGTGAAGAACTGAAGCAAACCAGAAAATTTGACCACACAAATAATGTGGTTTGAGAAGGATTTTGAAAGAATAGCATTGAGCAGCGATATACCTCTGGAACTGCAAACTAAGGTACTGCCTTGCAAAAGTTGCTTGATGGAAGTGCAAGACCTTGGCACCCTTTTGTGCCCAAAAGTCTCAGTGAAGGTCCTTGACATTGGGTGAATTCCACTCTTGGGGGCTTAGCAGAGCCTGGATCTGTTTGTAGAGCAGAGAATGGCCATTATTTTAATGCTCATTTAAAGACATTCTGAACTGAGGACTGAGAGTATCTATCACTTTCTGAGTACCTGTAAACAACCTCATGATTTGCATTAAGATAAAGCTGTAGGGTAGCACTGTGTTACACAGTGCTGTGGCTTTCTGGTAGAGTGGCTGCCAAACCAGTTAATCAGATCTGCTGGATGAGACCCAGCTGCGAAAGGTGAAGATTTGCCCAATTTTTCCTAAATGAGCTTTAGGCTTTTCTTGCCAGATGTATTTTGTGGTGAGAGCTGTGAATTGATGGTGGTGGTGTGTGTGTGTGTGAACTGTGCAGACCCACACCGGAGAGAGATGACATCAGCTGCACAAACATGTTTTATTTGCTTTCCAACCAACACATAATGCTGCTTTTGGAACGAAACCCAAGTAATGCACGGCAGACCCTGGCTGTCTTAAACCTTAACAGATTGTTTTTCAGACCATAAATGATCTAAGGTGAAGCCTGGGTAAACATATAGAAATAAAAAAGTGTTTAAGCTGTCATTTCTTGGCAAAAAAATACAGTAAGATTCCATCTTTTTATATATGTGTGTGTGTGTTATATATATATATATATAACTTAATAATGAAATTAGTCCACTCTAATGCTCTCCACATCCTGACATGCTTTGACAGTCTGAAAGAAACAATGCAAATAATTTTACTTTTGCAAGCAGGAGTGAAACTCTGGCCCTAGCCTAAGGCAGTGATATTTTTTCACCCAAGAGCTTTCCGAAGGCTGCATTGCTGACTATTTAGAATTAAATGCTGCAACTTGAAGTGCAGTTTTTAAGGGTTTATCCTGAAATGGGCTTTAAAATCATACTGAAAATGAGAAAAGTTGTATAATTAAGTGCAGCTTAGCAAAAAAGATAATGAAGCTCTAAATAACAACAACAAAGAAGAGTCTTCAATTCTCTTGAAAATGTATTTAATCTTCCACATTTTTGTTAGTCACTCAACTCTGCTTAACCCACCACCAAGATGATTTCTCTTCTCATTTAGAGTGTGAATTTTATATTATGCTCAGCTATTTGCTGTTGTAGCTGTGGTTGGCCTTGGGGACATAGTAAAAACATTGCATCCGTCTGGCTGAGAAACGAGCTACATCCGCATCACACCAGCCAAGAGACACGCTTTTGTGAATTAAATAAATGTGCTTCTTGATGCGAAGGGGAAAGAATCTCAACGCGGAGGTCCGGGGAGATTCTGGACCAAGCAGGAGCGACTGTCGCGGCAGTTTTGTGGGTGCAGGCAGGGGGAGCCTGAGGACCGCAGACCGCTGCGGGCATGGCGGAGCGCGGGCTGCTCCTGGCGGGGACAGCGCTGAGCCTGCTCCTCCGGCCCCTGTTGCTTCTCTTCCCCTAAAAGCTGCGGGAGTGTAAAGAGCAGCCGATGCCCCGGCCGCCGGAGCTCGGGCTGTGGCGCTGCGGTGGCTGTGGCGGCGGAGGTGCCGGAGCCCAGAGCGCCCCTGCGGTGCCGAGCGGGACCCCTGCTCCTGCTGGGAGCGCGGCTCCCTTCCTCCTGCTCCTGTCTCCGTGGCACTGCCGGGACGTGGCTGTCAGGAGGCCCTGCCACACCGCCAGGGCAGCTCCTCGCCACCATCCCCAGGGCCTGGTCACAGCAGGAGGAATGCCGCCGCACGAGCGTCACTCCTGTGTTAAAGCCTTTGGCTGAGACTCCTATTTTGGCTTCTGTCTGATTTTCCTCACGGTTTGATAAAGTACAGTTGTGGATTCAGAATAGCTGCTTTTGCCCTTAGAACAGTTGAGAATTGTGCTGTTTTATAACGTTACCTAGCTGCACATTTGCCACAGTCAGCGCAAAGACAGAACCCCTCATGTTTTAAACAAATTGTGCTTGGGATATACACGTGAAGTGAGAGGCTTTCTCTGGGTTTCATTCTGCTGATATGTGTTTGTAAGAGAGAACACCACAAACTGAGGGGAGTTTGGGGAGCTGGAGGCACAGTGACAGAGCAAGTGTGGTCCCATGAGCCCCATGAGGGGAATAAATACTTGGGTGGGAAAGTGTAGGAGTGCCCTGGGGAACAGGGCATTTACTGCCTCCATAGCTAAACAGCTGTTAATTATGGAAGTATTTGGCAACATGGCAGCTCCTCTTCCAAGTGGAAGTAATCCCTGAATTTCTTTCTCCCCTGTGGCCCAAAAGGCACAATGCAGGTGAAACCTCTTTCTGGCACTTGGGCTAAGATCACAATTGCCAGACTTCTTTATTATAATAATTTATGCCGCAATGTAATTCCTAAAGTAACAATAATAATTCAGATGGTGACAGACTCTTAATTAAAATCACTGTAGAAGACTTCAGCTTTTAGCTGCTTCACTCTCCCTATTGTCAGTACACATGGAATGCAGCAGTTTGATGAGATGGAGTTAAATCAGCCTGGTGGCAGCTCCAAGAGCTGAACACATCCTGGATCTCTCCAGGTATGTGCACAGAAGCTAACTAGGGAAACAGCATTTCTATCAAGGTTTTATCTTGACTTTACTGATTTAAAGACATTTGCACAGTATGGGAATGGGTAGATAACCAAAGGAAAGATCACAGTAAGGAAATGTGTGATCTACATCCTGGAAGATTGACTTAAGACCGGTACAGAAAATAACTGAGGAATATTGAACAGAAGGGGAAACTGGCAAGTGTAAAAACTTCTGCTGGACTGCAGTTGGCTCTTAGCCAAAGCCACAATAGTAACCAGCACAATTCAATGCTAGACTTGCTTCTGGAAGGGATGTAAACTCTTACATTTAATTGGAAGCAGCATTTCCCTGGGAGGGTGAGTAGAACAGGAAAGTGACTTTACATGTTTACCCACCTCTTCCTACTGCAGAGCATTTTGTTCCTTTCTAGGGCACAGTGATAAAAAGGATAAAATTGATGATTAGCCTGACTCCCATAGCAATTCCCATTGGCCCTGTGTAAATCAGGGATTGGAGCAGTCACATGAACAACTTCAGTCCACTGACATAGCAAGTTCCTTGTGCTTTATTTTACTCTGGAACTTGTTTCAGGCACAAGTAGACTGATAAGCAGATGATGACAAGTAATTGAGTTAATCCAAGCTCCAGGGCTACATTTATTGCAGTAGGTGTAAAAACAATGCATGCAATTTCCTGCCTGTATCAGGGTGGATTATCTAATTATTTCAACCTGCCGAGGCATCCACTTGCTTATGTCTCCTAGGTGGGATTTCTTGTTGTGGGAGGGAGTCACTTTCATGAACTTCTTACACTGAGACTTGAAGATATGTAGCACAAAGTGTTATATGAGAATATACACCACTAGTAGATAGGAATCAGTTTCAACTGATGGAAATACTGAATAAAAGATGTTTTATCAAGCATGTAAAAATATTGACTTTGTTATAATCCAAGTGTGTACATCAGTTTAGATGAAAGATGACCACTGTAGCCTTCTCTTTAATTCATTATAATGATATTCATATATATATATATATATATAAATCTTATTTACTCTTTTCTAGATGAGTCAGCCAAGGTAAAAATAAAAGTTAAACAAGCTGGGAAGGAAGAATCCTTTTATTCCTCTATTTTCCCTTTCTAGGAAAAGTTTCAATAGACACTTTAAATAGGAAACTTGAAGAGCAGAATCTCTTCTGTTGCTAGAGATCCATCAGGACCCTTAATAATTACCATATTTGAGGTTTCCTCCATTCACAAAAGGTCCTTTTCATGACTCTGGTATCAGGCACATGTTGGTCATTATTATAGAAAAGATAACAGGAATATGTAAATCAAGTTCCTTGTTCTTTAAAGGTATCAGGAGGATCTCTATCTCTCCCCTCCCTATGAGTCCACATTTATGTATGTAATTTGAATTCACTTAGATTTAGAAAAAAACACGTTCAAGTACTTTTTTTTCTGTGAAATAAGAATTCATACTTTTCCCAAACCTCCTCTGCAGTTAGTAAGAATGAGAATGATGTTACATGCAGTACAGATTCAGATATCCTTGCACCCTTTGTGGTGCCTGATGTGTTTTCCTCAGATACCTGTGTTATAGCAGAGAAGCAAGTCTAGCTGTGTAAGGCCTTTTTTGTAATTTAGGCTGGTGTGAAGTGTTTCTAGGTAACTTTCTGATTGCTGATATGCAAACGGGCAAAATTCTTTCTCAAGCTGACATCAAAGCTAACAGTAGATCAAAAATGTTTAATGAAAAAAACTCACAGGTAAGCCATTAAAAATGCAACAAAGTGGTCAGTGTCTGGCAAAGTTAAAGCATGGATAATAACATTCATATGCTAATGCAAAGCTGTTTACATGAGGGAAATATAAACCTATCAAATTGTCTGAAGTTGCCATTAAAGTTCATGAATCCTTTTCTGAGATGAGAGGCATTCCTATTTGAATATAGATAAATATTCATGGGAGGCTTTCATTTGGAGGGAGAAATTTTCTATTAATAAAATTAAATCTGGTCTAGATATAACAGGCTGCTACCTGTGTGTTGCAATAAAGGTGGTTTGCACTGTATGAAAAAGTGAATATTCATAGATTCTTTAATGTTTCTCAGTACAGTATCACCTAAAAAAAAAAAGCTATCTCATGGGGGTTTTTTTGGTAGTGTTTTTGTTTCTTTGTTTATTCCTTTGTTTTTAAATAAGATTATGAGCATTCTACTTTTTTTTTTTGTTCGGTTGGTTTTTTGTCTGAGTTTAAGACTAAAGTACATTTCATTTCAGTTTCTTGAAGGAAAACAAAACTTTCCCTGAACAGATCCATTTGTCTAATACTTCAAGGCTTATAGGAAAAAAGAGAAAACTGCAATGAAAGTTTTTGCCTGGATCAAGTCAATGACATCTTATGTGAGGGGAGTAGCAAGAAAAAGGGAACACATGAATGTGTGAATCTGGTAGAGAGTAATTCTGGTTTAACTTGTCCTAATTGTTGGTTTTTATTTCATGTATGGTTTTTACATTATTTTTAAAATGGAACATCTCACGTAAAGCTGCTTTCATTCTTTGTCCAAAGAACCTGCATAGCTGTTTAAATTTGGCAGCACTGCTCAATATTGCTGTTGATCAGGCGCTTTGGCAGACAGTAAACCAGTGCAGCCTTCTTTCCTAGGAATGTTTTTATCCTGATTTTGATCCCTCGCGTAATTTCTGTGTTGTTCAAGGAGTAGAGTTCATCATTGATCCAGGGGAGGTTTTTTTGAGAAGTTTTTTTGGAAGAGCTTGCTCATTTTTATTACTGGTTTGCAAGAATTTGTAGTATTGTAACATATTTCAGGTCTCTAGGACTGTAAAAGAAAAATCTGTGACGTTGCTCAATAAATTCCAAAACTTTTGAAGGCATTAGTTGATACAGAGTGAGTGATGGGTTTAAGTTTTGGATTCTTATGGAAAACTAGCACTGTGGAACCTTGTTAAAGCAGGAGGAAGTGCTGTGAGACCTGCCAGACCCTTAGATCATGACAGATACTTGTCAATGAGGAATCAGTGAGTGGGTGTTCTCATGAATCAGCGTCAAATAATCTTATTCAGCAGTTTTTTCAGGTAATAATGAAGTAAATTAAAACTTGCTATTAATTCAATTTGCACTTGACCCAAGAGGGAAGGTACATATTGTGGACAGAGGATGCTGCTGTCTGGTTAGGGTGCCTCCCTTGGGCTTCAACACAGCCAAATTCAACATTACACACCCAGGAAGAAGCAGAGTGTTGGACACACCGTAGGGATTACATTCTGGGAAACTGTAACTCTGGAATGAGCTAAGGGGAATCTTCAGCTCCAGGAATCTGCCTGTAATGTGTTTAGAATTGTGGGGTGTGGGGCTGGGTGGGCCCCTGGCAACCAAAACCTGGCGTGGGGGTGCTGGCAGGCTCGGAGGTGCCAGGAGCCCCCACGGGGCAGCGTGTCTGATGGGGCAGTGTGTCTGGGGACAGGGATCTGATCAAGCCAGGGCCACCAGTCCTCCTTGCTCCTCCTCGAGACGCCTCACATCCAAGGGTTGTGTAGCTCCAGGGCTTTCTAATCAGTTCCTTAGCAAATCCAAGAAGTATCTTGTTTTTCTTAGGAACAATCTAGCCCTAAGTTTTTATCAGAGATTAGCAGTTGCTAGACTACTACTGCACTGATACAATTTCCAAAGGATTGAAAAGAAATAAAAACATATATTGCAGGAGCAGATGAAAGATGCCTAATGGGTAGAGAGGGCTGATTTCGTCTAATCAGATAGAGAATAAAGCTGGATTAATACTCTTGCAGTTGAATGCTGGGCACAGATTTCATTGGATTCCCTTCAGGCTTTTTGATTAGAGACTACTATTAGAATACCACAGTGGCAAATGCTGGGGTACTCTCAAAGGAGCAGCATAGCAGAATTCACATTTGATTCTTCTGTAGCAAACCTAATTTTGAGCTGCCAATGTGTTAAATGTTTTATCTCATTCGGAGCCAAAAGACTGACTGGATGTTGCAGATGGTGATGTGCATGTTTTTGGAAAGATGACGAATGCCTCCAGCCCTAGCTACAAATGGCTAACTAATTAAATATTGTGCAGTGAGTTTTTGATTGTGATACAGTGGAAATTTACAGAATTAGCTTTGGTGAATATTTTTATTCAAGAAACAATTGCTTTTAAGCATAGTATTCATCAGGGGAAATTTGCCTCTGCCTACAGAACAACCACAGAATCTGTGCAGCGCATGAGTTGCCTTCATAATAGCAGTTAAATACTGAAGAGGAATTGTGTGTGATACCATCTACCTGTGGAAAATCCAGAAATTCACTCTGAAGGTGAAAATCTTGATGGATCTGTGCATGTGGTTGCAAACTGGCAGCCCTCATGCTTTGGCCAGGAAGGCTCTGCACTAAGTCAGGTGAAACAAACCTGCGGTAAAAAAAGAGATGACTGTTCTTTGAGTAGGTGAAGTATCCAAAGAGAAGAGGCAAAGGTCAGAGGAATAATTTAAAAATTTCCTTGCTTAGCAATATATATATTTGGAAAAAAAAAAAATCCATATATCCAAATCATCAGCCAGAGCCATAGGCCACAAGGTTAGAGTATAAACTGTCAATATTAACTGCTGCTAATGGAAATGCAGATTGCTGGAGCAATGAAGCAGAAGATGCACAGGCAAGACATGGAACCAAGGGAGTGCCAGCAAAGCAAAGAAGAGATTGGTATAGGGTCACAGTGCTGGCCAGAATGGGCCTGGGAAACAGGACTTGGATATATTTGCCTTTTTCTTAGAAATTTGCACTGAGAAAAGACCAGCTTCACCATTAGCTTTTTCTCATTGCTGAAACTGGCTGGTTTCAGATCTCTGTGGAGGCTAAAACAGCTGTGCAAATAACAACAATGACTCAAACAGTAACCAAAGACCCTGTGCTGCATTGGAGCCAATCTGCAGATCTTCAGCCCTGTGTGTCCTGGTGAACAATATAAACCTGCTTTCTGAAACACCAGGGCTGCCTCATTCCAAGAAAGGGCACTGGGTTTTCATGTATCATTACAGACACTGAGGGCTTGTTTGCATTCGCTGAAAGAATATTTCATTACTCTGGTTGCTTTTCTTAATGAAAACAAATATTTTAAAGTGGTTAATTTACGAGGATAAATATTATTCAGCAGGTTCCTAAACTCCCCAAGGTAAATAATACAGGCATGGTAAAGGCCAGCTCTGTTATATTAATAATTGATGTTTGGCTTCCTCCTAGCTCAACTGTAATCTATTCATCCTGCTTTGTAAAAGTGCAATTAGAGCTGAATTACAGTAATCAATAGAGCAGTAGCATTTAGAACCAGGGTACATAAATAGAGGGAAATTTTGCACATAGGAAGTTTTTTGAGGTATATTGCAAAAATTGCCTTAGTTGGATGGAATCTTAAATGATCACAAAAGAGATTAAGTTATAATTGATGTAGGTATTTTCAGAGGTTGTCTTTTAAACCAAAACCAACCTCTAACAATTTGACTGAAGTTATTTCCTTTCCTTTTACTTCTGCTGTGCCTCAGCCTATTCTCTCATGATGTGACTGATGCAGCTTTCCTGTGCTTGTGCAAACACCTGCACTGTTTGTGGGCAGGTGAGAGGAAGAGGGGGACATGTGATGGGGAGCAGGCCCTGCATTTGGGAGACTGCATGGCAGATGAGTAGTGGTCATGGACAGCTAGAAGAGGAACAGAGGAAAACTCACATGTGCTACAGCCAAAGGGAATACAGTGTTGGGGCGGGGAGAGGGAGGGGAGGTGGGATGAAATGACCTCCAAGGTCCTGTGAGAAAGTTTTGCTTAATCACCCAAGTGTATAAACTATTACAGAGAGAAGAGCTGATAGCAACCACACTTTGGTGTAGAAAGGAGACATAGAAGAGCAGACCCTGCAAGTCCTGTGTTTCAGATAATGAAAATAAGGGTGTTACTGTGCTGAGAGGAGAGGCTGCCACAAGCCTGGGGAACTGTCCTGCAAAGCTTGTGTACAAGCTCATACCAAAATCTTTGGGCATCCCTATGACTTAGGAGGACTCTGTGCTTTCTTTGTAGCTTTGGGATTTAGGGAGGATTTAATCTGGATTATGTTCTCCATGCTTTCTTTGCCTGCTTCCTTTCCTGCCAATGTGTTAGTCAGGAATAGCCTTGCAGAGTTCAGGAAACCCTTTCTGGCCCTGTCTCCTCTGTGGGGCTGCTCAGCACTGCTTGTGCTGGGTTTGTCTCTGCATTTTGGGGACCCACTGGGTCAAATTGAAGCCTAATTCAAACTTACAGAGCCATCTTCCCCAAATATTTCATTTGTTCAAGGCTGAGGACTCTCTGAAGCTGAGTTGATGCCTGACTTTGCTGCTGGGACTTGCCAAAATATGTCTGCTGTTGCCATGGCTGGGGAGCAGCTGCTTGGACACTCCCTGTCCCTGCAGAGGAGCTCCCCAGAGGGACCAGCTGGAGGCTGAGTGGCAGGATGTGGTGACCTGGACTCAGGGCTGCTGGGAGTCACTGTCAATGTAAAAGCAAATACTGGCTGATTATTGTTATTAATAATCACCATCATACTCTCCTTCTCTAGAGCATTGTGGTGTTTGAGGTGAAATGAAATGCTTTCAGTTGTTTAGGAAATGTGGAATGGCTCAATAACGTATTCCCTGTTGTGACTTTTGGACTTTATGCAATGTCAGTAAAGGGATAAAATGTGTTTAATTAAAAAGAGGCTGATTTTATTGAATTAATATGCCAAATAAAAACCAAAATAGGAGCATTAACATGTTGGTCTAACTTCTCAAGCATAATTTTCAGTTTACTTTAGAAATCTAAAAATAAAATATCTGTTAATGTAATGTAAAATTTTTAATTTAATTAATCTTTATTTTTCTGGTGGCGAGAGCTTATTAAATGAGCACTGCCAAATAGATAGGAGAAAGATGATATGGAAGAATGATATGGAAAGAGATGCTTTCTTGGCTAGAGCTTGCACTTTTGAACAAGGAAATTAAATAATTAAAGCTCTGCTTACTGCAATCTGTATTCCTGGGAAGCATTAGCCTGTCAGTGTGTAATGCATGCACCACTCTGCATGTGCATTATGTTTTAATAATGCCTTCATCTTCCTCATAAGGCATATTGTCTCCTAATGCAACCCTCTCCAATAACCCTGTCCAGGCAGCTGTCTGATCCTGATTGCTTTTGGTGAGTAGAATATCCTCTAATTATTTTCCTCTCCTATTAAGCTTCACATTCTCTGTACGTAGAAATGCACCTTCATACGGTAGTATAATGTGTATTGTTTTTAGATTTTATTTTTATAAGCATAATGAAATGATCCCCCTCCACATCCTGGAGTGGCATAATGCTTCTTGATTTATTGCTGTACCAATTTATGTTGGCTTATCAGAAAGGTGCTTCCAGTGCATTAACAAACCCCTGAAGTGCTTCTGGTACTAGGGAAAAGCGCCTGGGTAGCTGTAAATGTAGGAAAGAAGGTTTGCAGTTTGATAAAACTTAGAGCAGGAAATGCCACTTAGGCTAAGGTCACAGTGTGCTCAGCCAGACTGCCCCACTGCTAACCTTCTCCACAGGGCAGCTGCTTGCAGGAGAATTGAGTTTCTCTCTGGCCCTGGCCTGCTGCCCTAGGCAGTGCTTCCCAGTTGTAGGCAGCAGTGCTCTCATTTTCTCACTTTGTTTACCCTGCACTGAAACAATTTGTGGTAATGTGAGGAGGCAGGGGCTGCTGGGTATTAATGCTCCCCTGCAAACTGAGAATTGGACACTCAGTTTAAGGGACATTTCCAGAGGCTACATCAATCTAGGGTTAGGAAGCCTTTAAGTGTTGTAGCTTACTTTATGTAGCTCCACATGCATCTATCTGGGAGGAGAGGAAGCAAGCAAATCAACAAACAAGTCATTCCTCCCATAAATCTCTTCTGATCGAACCTGAGCACAGCACAGTGTGCTACAGAAGAATGAATAAACTGATGATAATAACAGAACCTGATTACACAGTGATGGGCAATAGCAGTAAATAGGCCTTATCTTGCACTCTGAAATAGAAACTCATGGCCAAACAAATAAGCCTGGATTCCCAGAGAGCCTTTTCAGCAATCCATGGGCAATGACCCTCAAAATTATGTATTAAAAAAAAAATTATTTTCAGAAGTGCAACCTAGGCCTGTAGTGCAGCTGAAGAAGATATTTGTGTTGCTCAATTGAACATGCAGCCCGTCATCAAATTTTCACCCCACTGAGGAGCTCTGGTGGTCACAACTGGGTGTTGGTCAGGACCCAGTCACACATTAGCATTTATACTTTCTGCTCTTGTTTGGGCCATCTACTCTTCCTTCTTCCTCTTCATTCAGATAAATAATGACTTTTTAGAAGTGAGATGAGATTTTTAAACCACTGAAAACGGACCAAGAGCTTAACCCTTTGAGAACTTGCCTGAATCAGCTCTACTCCCACAGGTGTACTCCGGTTAGAGTGCACTCTGCTTTAGTGTGTGGAGGATGCAAAAGAAACTGGGTTTGCTTCTTCACACAATCCCCAAAATTTGAATGTATTTGCACATTTTTCTAGCACTGGAAAGAAGAAATGTTTTAGCAAATGATATTTAGATATGGCTTTGAGCAACATAATCTGGTGGAAAGTGTCCCTCCCCACAGCAGAAGGGTTGGAACTAGATGATCTTTAAGGCCCCTTCCAGCCCAAGTAATTCTATGATTTTCTGAAATACTTGTTTATTACTGTAAAAGTACAAATACATGTGTCATAACCCAAGGTAATATAATTTGGGAGCTCCCTGTACACATCTTCAGCCCGAGTCAATGAAGCACTTGGGTAGCTGCTTCACTGTCAATAAAGTTTGGGTTATGTAGAGTTGTTAGTCTACAGAGTGTTTGGATTTGGTGAGCTCTACAAATCTTTAATTTAAAGTTTTAAGCCTTTGCTTAAAATTAAACATGTTTTAAATTTTTTTTTTTCCTGAGAGAAAGGAATTATTATCTATCACAACACTGTCACACAGAGAAGTGAAATAAAATGGACAGTTTTGCTGCTAAAAGGCTGGTGTAGGAGAAAGGTGGTGACAAATCTTGGGAGGATGATGAGAGTCCCTTACTCCATGTGCTCCTGATTGGGGGGCATTGGACCCTTGTGTCCCCACCTGGCACAAGAGCCTGCAGTGAGATCAGCTGGAGAATTATGGAGGCACAAGGAAAGGAAACTTTTCTAGGCCTTATAAATACCAAGGACAAATCCAGCAGCCATTTTTTCCTACATGAAAGTAATTTCATAAATATAATCAAATATCACTCTTTTTTTCTATAGAGGTTGCACTAGAAACTTTTCAGCTACAAAACTGTGAAATAACTAATTTTTCTAGTTAAAAATGTGCTACTGGTGTCTGTATGATAGTTCAGCTTGGGTGTTCCTTCTCCAGTTTGTAGTACATACTGAGAAAGGTTGTTCTTCACTGGTAGCAGAAGAACTGCAATAATTTATTCTAGCTAAGTATAATTTTCTGGAAAAGATTAAAAAAAATTTGAAATAACTCCCAAGAATGTTTTACAACCTTATCAAAAGAAAACATCAAGAGCACTAATTCCAAAATTATGCTTGCATAAATGAGCATGAAATGTTAGAATTGCCATGGATTTTGTATCCTTTAAAAGTAACATGAAATATTGCCAAGAAATAAAGTAAAATATGCATCCAACTGTATTGTTACAGCAATAGTAATAATTGCTGATGGTTGTCAAAGGTACCTTTTGGCTCTAAAATCTCAAGTCAAATCTTTCTCCTTGTTAGGAGCATTAGTAAATAATTGTTACCGGACTGCTAGCTTATGTTGTACCAACAGAGCTCCTCAAAATCTCTCTCTTATTAAAGATGTTACACTAATTACTGCTTGGCAGTGCATACTCATCTTTCTAACCCCAGATTTAGGGGGTGGTGGTGTTGTTTCCCAGTGCTAGAGGCTGAAAGGAGCTCTTGCAGGATCAGAAGTGCATGGAGTGTAGCATAAAGGTAAAACCTGACAAAGGGAAGGCCTGGTAAAACCATGGCTCAGGTCTGCTACTTTGGCTGAGCAGGAAAAGGACTGTGGGAAAGTGACTCAGCTGAATTAGGGGTAGAAAAACAAATTTCATAACCGTGATGTGCTCACATGGTGGTGTATGGTGGTTGATTGAATTGTGTTTGTATGATTTAAAACTATGTAGCCGATAATGGCCTAACTGCTTAGAAAGGCCTGGCTTTGGCAGTGAAGTGGCTCTCCTTTGCACTGCCTGGGGACCCAGTGTCCCTGGGGACCCTCCCTGTCATCTCAGGAGTGTCTCAGCAGGGCTCTGGAATGCTTCCCTAGCGCTGGGCACACTGCAGGGGCACCATGCCAGGGGACTGCTTGCTGAAACTCAAACCAGGGGTCGAGCTCGTTTCCTAGTAACTGTAATTTCCATGGTGTGGTTTTTGAACACACCTGTATTTTTTCTGAAGGGGAAAAAAGTGGAGAGCGGGCTTGTGAAATCTGATGTAAAGCAAATCTGGCTTCAGTCCTGAGTTTTTCTGTCTTGCTTTTGTGCAGTTGCATTTTTTGCTTGTTTCTTGTTTGTCGGTGCTTATCATTATCCTTCAGATTTTCCATGTCAATTTGTTTAGAACTGACTTCTTCCCAAAAAGTTCCCTCTGTCATTCATGCTGTAGGAAAACATGGGATACAAAATAATTATGAAAGATAAACTTAAGTCTGATATGAACCAGTTTATTAAATACATCTTATTGTGCGTACCAGTAAATACATAAATTTAAGGCTTTTGAGATACACACAAATATAAGGAGTTGAAAAATGTAAAACTACATGATAAAATTCCAGGCAAGGAGTACATATTTATCACAAGGCAATTAAATATCTTGGTTTGTTTATTCCAAAATTAACTTGGCACATTAATTTAACATGAAAAGAATGATTTAATGAAGTCTTCAGAGAATTACTATCTGCCCTTTGAATAAGTTATCTAAAATGCTATTTTATTATGCAAAGCTATGTAAAATAAATTGCATTCAAGCAGTGGTTCAGAAAGTAGCTTATCGTAACCTCATGTTCATAAAGAAATGACATAAAAGATCTGGGGATCACTGCTTTTCTCTCAAAATTGGAAAAATTAAGCAGAGACAGTCTTTAATTTGAAAAGAGCTAATTTGACATGGAGATAATTATCTTGGTACTTTGAAATGTGATTAACTCTAATTATAGCCAGCAAAAGCCCTACAGGGAACAGTGGAAACACAATGGCAGTGTGGAAGTGGAGTGTGACCTCACGTGTGGGATTCATGTGACGGAGCAGGCCGGATCTTTTCAAGGGGTACAAATCCTCCTGTGAAAACATGCAATCATTTCCTCTAACAGAAATTCCTATTTGCACACACATTCACCCCTCAGCATGAGAGTAACGTGGACAATGTTTACATTAAAGAACTAACTTTACGCCCTGTGTGGACACAAACACACAAACTACAGCTGGCACATCACTTAATGTCAATCCAGGAGCTGTGTTGTCCAGGGATAATCACCCTGAACTTCCAGCAAGATCAGTACATTCATTCCAATAAAGGGGATTGCAGGAAGGCAACCCAGTAGGCCGTTTACTGATTTTTTTTTTTTTCCCAGTTGGTGGAAAAGACTGTTCTCCCAATTTAGTTTGTAATTAATTTGAAACATGAGGACTAGTGGTACTAAATAGATAATACTGTTCTACATGGCTGGAAATAGTTTTCAGAGTTTGGCTTCCTTTTAACTGAACCTAATAAATTGCCCCTCTCACTCCTGTTTCCTGACAGTGACATCCATAAGTAAATCCTATATGGTGCTGGGCTTTGGTTTTGTGTTATTTTTTTAGCATTTCCCAGTATTTGCCATAAAAGAGATTTAAACCAGGGATGATTTGCCTCAGTTGAGGTGGCAGATGCAAAAGTCCATGCAAAGAAGAGCTAACTAGCATGGATTATTTAGTACTCTCATACTGAAGGCAATTCCTGATCAGGGAGAGGAAGTCAGACGTCTGGCTGTCATTATCCACTTACACAAAGCTCAGAGATGTGTGGCTTTCAATTTCAGCAAATGCTTTTATACTCTTGTTTTATGGAAAACAGTAAACAGGATTATGGGTTTATAGTTAGTGCATTATACGAAGCTCTGTATCTTTTCCCAGAGGATCTGACCATTCTAAGTTTGTTATGGAATATTGGACAATAAATGGATTACTATTTGTTTGTGTTGTTGACAGTCTGGCATTCCTTTCAGATGAGCTTTTGAGCAGGCAGTGGTGTGCTTTCCGTTACATTTCATCCTATTATCTCAGAATTGCCCACTGCAAATGGTTTCATTCAATAATTGAATACTTTAGTTTATTTTACCAGTATGGTTAATCTTTGGTGGGGATTGTTTTCATTGCTGCTGTTTTGGCTGAGGCTTTCTTTGGTTTGCTTCATGTGCATAATTTATTGACTGATATGTTTGACACATCACAATGTAGAATGTGGCTTCTAGGCCCTGAGCAGCTTGGTTTGTTCTGTGCTCTGTTTAAACTGATATCATTCTTTCTGCGTGTAAGGAAATAAATGACATTTTAATACTGTTGTTTAGTTGTTTGCATTTGGTAAAACCATAAGGAAAGCAAATGGATTAATTAGGTAGAGATTGTTACCTGAGCTTCCTCTTTAATGTTGAATAGTTTTACTGAACTGAGACAGGTCTCAAAACTGCTCTGGTTTATATGACTCAGCTGATGATTTCAATCATAGAATTATACAGAGATAGAATGGTTTGGGTTGGAAGGGACCTAAAGATTGTCCAGTTCCAACCCCTTCCACGGGCAGGGACACCTTCCACTATCCCAGGGTGCTCCAAGCCCCATCCAACCTGGCCTTGGACATGTCCAGGGCTGGGGCAGCCACAGCTTCTCTGGGCAATGTGTTCTACCACCCTCACAAGGAAGAATTTCAGTATGGTTTGCCTTTTTTTGTTTCTTATCAGTTATACAAAACCCATTCTTTTCTCATTTAGTTTAACTTTTAATCAAACAAATGCAAAAATCTTGTACTGTAGAAAAGCTGCTGCTGCAGTAGCTGGGAATGCAATGCATGCTGTAAAAAGTGTAAAGCAAGAGGTTTTTACTTAAACACTAGGAAAAATCTGAATATTTTGGATAGAAGAGGGACTGTCCAAATGAGCCTGGCAACTCTACTATTAAAGCATAAGAAAGAAGCTTAAGCAGCTTAAAAGCCAGCCTGGTGTACTCCTGCCCTTGGCCGCAGTTCCTCTGGGCTGGACAGAGTGCTCTTGAGAGTGCATAACTAATTTAAATTGTCACGTGCTCATACAGCAATAGCCTTTCACCTTTTTATTTTGTTCCACTCTGTGCCACTTGTACCTTCTGACTGATCCCACACCGACAACCTAAAGCTTCCCATTAAAACCCCACTGAAGTTTAGTGAAGGACACAAATTGCCCATCCTCATGACATTGCAGAACTGCAAGGATATGTCTTTTTTTTTTAATTACAGCCTAAAGATCCTTAGGCAAGGTGATACATAATAATCATGTTCACTGGATTTCCTGTTTTGTATCTAACATGATATGGAAAAATTTATTGTTCAAATTATCCAATTTTTTGTGGGGGGAGAAGCTTAGCCCGAACTGTGGCCTCCCTTGGTGGCTCTCCTCCATCCTGAAATCCACCCACTTGTGCTCACATCCATCTCCTCTAAAAATCAGCATAGCTACTGATGGCTTCACCTTCTTGTGTTCCATATTATTGCTATCTTCTTTTTTACATTTTTATATTTTCCCAATTCTGTCCCATATTTGCAAGCAGTGAGGTGGTGATGATCCCAGAGCTGAGTGTGTTGGCAGGGCTCAAGAGCAAATGCACCAACTGTGCATATAAACCATGATGCACCCACAGAAAAACACTGATCCCCTTAGCTACAGCCTCATAATTCATATTCTGTCTGGGAATGAGGAGGATGTTGTGTTTCCAACCTACCTTTGTTATTTATTCTCTTCAGGAGGTCTAACATTTGCAGAAATGCTCAAATAGAGATAAATCTTTTCTAATTCCTTGGGATTTTATTGTTCATCATGATGAATTCTTTCAGTATTTAAGAAAATCAATTGTCAATTAGCTTTTATGGGGAATTATACATTGTGATTAGTCATCAGCTGGGCATTATGTTGTTATTTGACAACTGTTATTAAAACATACAGTAATTTGATTTTATTATCTATCAAATAGCCAACACAAGTTTCAAAAATAGTATGAGCTTTGGAATTATAATTAGAGAATGCTTTACTGGGACTGTTCAGAATTAATTATTTTGTTTGAAGAAAATTTAATATGTTATTTACAAAAACCAGATAGCTTACCTGTTTTTGGATTTATTTTTGTAAATGCTTGAAGAATTACAAGTGCATTAACAAGATTTAAATAAGTAGATAATAATTCTAAGGTAAATAGGCTTGATTAAATAACGAAAAGTTAAAAAAAAAACAAAACATTTTTTGTTCAAAACAATGGACCAGTTCCTACAAATCTGTATTATGTGATGAAGTTTTGTTCCCCCTTGATTTGGAGGTTGGTGCTGCACTGCAGGATTGGTCCAAAGTTTATTTAATCATTTCTGTAAGCAATGTCTATAAACCATTGACCCAACTTTGTAAATTCTGTAATGAAATGGTACATCAGAATCTAACATTAGCAACAAATGTTTTTAGGTAAATGAGAGCATTATTTTCATGCCAAAGTTCACAGTGGAAATGAATTGATGCAAACCCAAACAGGATCCTATGCTGCTGTTCCTCCTTTGCTGCTGAGTGTGTCCAAGATCATCCTTACCTCGCCCAAAGATATTTATTGACCACAGCATTCATTACAGAACATCCAAGTACCAATAACCTAAAATATATGCCAGTTTTAAAAGTCTATATGTAAGTTTTAAATGTTTTTGCTCGTGAGGGATATTCTTACTGGCCTTCTCCTGTCTCATTTGGAAGATGGAATGTCTATTTGCTCTGGAACCAGCTTGGCTCTAAGGGAGACATTATAGTGGCTATTCAAACCTCTGGATGCAGCATATCATGGAATTATTGTAGCTTCCATTCAGTGGAGTATCTTTAGTGTAGGAGGTGCATGTGAAATCAGTCTGCATAAACCTTGCCTCCATAAACATTTTTACGCTGAAAGCTTTTCTACAGTAATAATAATAATAACAACATTACTGGTAACTGCCACCTACTCTATAAAGGGTACTTTACCCAGAGAGCCCTAAATAAATCTGCAGCAATCTGATGCTTCACCACAGATATTGTAAAATGAAAGGCAGGTTATTGGCACTGAGATAATTTCCAGTGCCACTGAGCTCCTTGCAAGAGCTGTGCGGAGTCATGACTGGCCCACCCTGTCTACAGCAGCAAATACTTTTGGAAAGAAAAAAAGAAACATGCAAGACCAGGGTTGTCTTTTCTCTGGATTTACAGTCCCAATTTCCAGCACTCATCTGCTTTGGGCTTCTCTTGGACCAGAGATTGAGCAGGAAGCTTTGAGTTCAAAATCCACAGATGGACCTTTACTCCATGAAACTTCTGTTGCACTTGTTTTTTCATGCCTTCCCCACATTCTGAAGCAATGATAGCATATGGAGTCCACATTTCCTTTCTTTTGTTTTGCTTTTGTAGTTTGCTGATTTTTCTGCATGCTTTTTACCCCTTCTTTGTCCTTTTTAAAAAATTGTTGATTTGAGAGAGGACCTAAATGGTGCATTGGGAAGACTTTAAGGTAGCTGAATGTTACCACTGAACGTGCTTCTTCCTGATACCAGAACATTCTCCTCTGCTCCCTCAAATGTCTTTAAAAGATCAATGTGTTGAGCAGTGTTAGGTTCCTGTGCAGTCACAGAGCTTTAAAATGCTTCCTCAGCATCTTCCCACCCACTTATTCTCCTTCTTTGTGAGGGAAGACTCATCCATTTACAATTTACAAGCTGAGAAAGGGGCTGGTGTTAAATACTGTGCTGGCAGAAGGTATAGTCTGCTTCTAACATATGTCTAAGATTTCTGTCAATTACTTGTCTTGCTGAAATGTTCTCTTCTGATTTGTACTGCATGAAACAGGAGTTTAAAAGAATTTAAATTCAGGTCAATCACCAATCAAATGTGTTGGTGCAAGTCTGTGACGAATCTACAGCGTTTATGAACTACAAGAACCTGTACAGAGGTGCCCTACATCACTTTAATCTGTTTTAAAGTTACCTGTGCTGTTCTGCAGGAATTGTATTCCAAACGTTGCCATTCCTTGCCAGTTGGTGTCCTTCTGCTGGGGTTAAAAATGGCCATGGGGGAAAGAACAAGACTTAGAGCTGTGTCCTGACAGAAGCTGTGTCATACCTGAATTGTCATCCATAGCTGAAGGAAATCTGCCTTCAAACCATCTGAAGGATGTGTATAAGTATAACCACTCAGTGGAATGAGTTGGATATATCAAAGATTAGTACATAACTGACACAGAAGTAAATTATGCTGCACATGAAGTTTCTGTGGTTACTCTGAAGGGCATTACTGGGAAGTTAGAGGTTGGAGAGGAGTGAGCAATGAGCTAATATCGCTCTAAATAAAATATGAAAAAAAATAATGAAAACACTGAGATGTGTGTTCTCACAGAGTTGGAAGAGTTTAATCAAAATTTCAATTAGTTGTCATAAACATCCCTAAGCCAAGACTTTCTTGTATCATTTAAACTTCAAAGCAGTGTGTCATTCAGAATATTCAGTGCAGTGCAACTGGGAGGCAGCTTACATGATAATGGGAATGGCACTTTGAGATCCTTAGATGAGAGTTAAATGAGTTGCTAAAGATAATTTTCATCAGGGACTTAAGTATTATTTAATTGTTGTAATTTATGTCAAAATAGAAAGAAGAAAGAAATGTAGATATTTCCAAAAGATGCACAGAAACAAGAATTGTTTTGCAACTAAGTCCAAAGAATATAAGATAGAGACCAAATATGTACAGCGTTTGGATTTTCCTCTGGTACTGATAAAGCTAATTACAGAAGAAAGTAGAGAAAACTGTTTTGTATTGGCCAAACAAACACATTTTAGCTAAAAAGCATTACTTGGAGCCCACTTGGGTAGAGACAGTGAAAAAGCAATATACAGGAAGCTGCCAAAAATGTTAATAGATTATATCTCACCTGGGAGAAACACACTGCTGATAAGACTACTGATGAAAGAAAGACAGCTAAAAATCACAGAATGAGGCAATTTCTGCTGCCTCTGAGCTTTGTGGAAGGTAAATGGAAGGGAAAATGACTTAAACATCACGAACATGATGGGAAGAATGCAGTCACAGATTCAAGAGATTTTTGTTCATAGGTTGCTGAATCTTTTCTGCCCAAAGGTAGAGACTGAGCCTCTGACCATTCTGTGCTCAGTGGGGCTTTGGAAATCGGGAAATTGTAATTCATCACTGTTCATGGGGCATTTATTTTGCCTCTAAAGATTGAAGCTTCACAGCACTGTTCAGTTTACTATTTAAATGAGGCATATTTAGTCTACCATTGCACCTGTAGGATGTTTTGCCTCCTCCTGTGTGCTGTGTTTCAATTGCAGCAGCTTCATTTCATGCTGACTTGAGATGTCTCTGAAGATTTTATGCTTCCTTTGTAGAAAAAATGCTGGATTAATTAAGACAAACACTATTTTTAGTCTGATGGGCTCTGGACATCATCCATAACCACAAGCTAGGCCATGACTCCATGATTTTATCGCTAATGTTCCAGGTTTATCTTTACCCACCCAACTGATCCATCCCCAGGTGTTTCCCTGGGGTTGTGAGTGTGAGTGCAGCTCAGTGTGACTGCTCCCAGTGCAGAGCCTGTGGAGTCCCTCCTGCCTGAGAGAAGCTGATGGATGTGATGCTTGCTGGCATAAGTGGAAGTGTGTTTGCCTGGGAAATGAAATGAAGGAAAAGGCAGAGACATTAAAAAATTTGGAAGACAAATAGTGGTGGAAATGCCAACCTTTACTGGCCTCAGTGGAACAGCCTAGAGATGGCAAGAAATTCAGGGTGGAAAAGCTGATGATTTATAGACTGCTTGTAAGAATGGCCCATATCTATTGCTCTGAATTAGAAGTAAGAACATATTATCTGTCAAAATGCAAAGCTGTCCTCAAAAACAAATGTTTCTGAAAAATGACTGGCCTAAGGTGAGGAGAGAAAAATGATTGCGAACAACTCTTCTGAGTGTCACTGTGATTAGGCCCAAAAATTATTGGATGAATTCCAACCTTCCAAAAGCTGATATAGTAAATACCCTTGTCAATATTAAATGATATATTTTGAAGTCTGATATATACTTATTTGCATGTACAATAAACATATATAAACATGTAGGTAAGCTGGTTTTTTTTCTGTTGCCATAATGCAGGAGTTTCTCTGTCAGATATACAATGTGAGAGATGCCTTCGGAGAAAATACCAATGCTTTATTTAGTTGGAAAAAATACAAATGTTTTGAAGTAGTTATTCATCTTCCTAGTCTGTATCAAGTACAGTGGCGAGGAGAGAGATATTTTTATTTTTGACTGTAATCTAAAGCAGAGGTATTAAAAGAACTTAAAAGAATAAATAGTGGCTTCTGCTTGTGGAAACATTATAGTCCAAGTAAAGCCATTTAAATCTAAGCATATTACAAGTGTGAAAAAAACCATACTGACCTATATATGTAGTATTTAATCAGGCAATCAAAATTGATGGTGTTATAGAGAAAGAATTCCTGCTAGATCAGAAGCTTCATGACAGTCTAGGTACTTCAGTGGGAAATCTGAGCCACATCTTGTGTGTGTTAAATTCTAGCTTGCACAATACCTCAGTGTACTTTGGACCTTGGGGGTATCTACAATGCCAGGCAAACTGCTGGAAAAGCCACTGCAGCTCCTGATATTTTACTACTTAATTCAAAATTGCAGTTCAGTTGTATCTGAGAAGAGTGGAGAAACCCAGCTGTAGCCCGGCACAGCTGTAGGCTGTTTTGTAGAGGTGATATCCTCCAGGGGACATTCCAGGCTGACACCTGAAATGCTCTGTCACACTTGATCCAATGCAGATGGAGACCTCCAATTTTGGGTTGGTTTGTTTTCAGATAGCAATGTGGCCTAAACGGTGCTGTAGTCAGTCAGCAGCTTTATGCAGAGTTATGCACAAGTAGGGTTACAAAATCAGCTGCTGGGCATCCTCCTCCTCCTGGTCCCACACAGACTGACAAAAAGCCCTGCTGCGTTGACCTGTGAAATAGAACTTTCCTTTTAGCTCCTTGATTTTATTTTAATTTCTACAAAGGTAGGCTAGGAAGGATAATTTCAGTGCATGCCAAATCTACCCTCTATATATTCACGCCATTTATATTATGTTTTTAAGTACTCCTTTTAACCATTAAATCGCCACAGATATAAAATTTCCTGGACCTGCTTGGAAATTATGCATTTCTCAGAAACTCTTTTGATCATCCTAGGGCTGTGCAAACCAGTAGAGTTTTTCAAGAAGCTGGCTTTTTCTTTGTGATGGGAACTAGAGGCTGGCATTATCTTAGAGGTCTTTTCCAACCATTCTGATTCTGTGTATTGCAATTATTTGTAGATTCTATGATGACTCTGAGGAGTATTTGGGGTTCTCTTACTGTGTTACATGGTGGGAGTGAACCAACCCAGTCCAACACCACCATTACATTGCCTGCAGAAAGCTGTGCACAGAACCTGCATGTTGGTGATTTTTTCTGTAGAATTTTTGCTAAAGGTGATTTTTACTGTAGAATTTACACTAAAGGCAACTCAAATACAGGCTTGTGCTAAGCCCAGAAGCAAGACTCTTCCATTTGTACTGTTTACCTTCTGATCCCAGCTCTGCCTCTATGAGCGTAACTTCTGCTTGCTGTGGGAGAAGATGAAGTCATTGTACAGTTGCCAATTCTTTGACTGACTGACAAAAGACATGAGCCATCAGTACTGTTATGTTGTTAGAGGTGGAAGTTTTCTTCTTCTGCTAATTCTCTGTTACTGACAGGCAGAAAAGACACTCTTTTCCTGTCTCATGTTCCAAGCTCCTGTAAAAGTTAGGTAAAACCAACAAACATATGCATTTCAAATGTGCTTTAATTCCAGAATTGCTCATTTTAAATTTCTAACGTTATAGGGGTGAAAAGTGCATTTAGTAAACAATGTGGTACATTATATTTTGATTATGCATTGTTAGAACAAGGCAATGTCATAATTTATGTCTTGAGGTTATTAAAATGCTATAATGCTAAATAGTTAATGAAGAAAATCTATCACAGCTGTGACACAAAGTGCTTGCCAGTAGTGCTAGGACAGTAAATGCCAATGGTTCTGTGTCTCTTTGAGCAAACCAAGTTGTAATGTGTTGTTTCTCTCGGTGCTGCAGCACATTAAACAATGCAATGATGACTCTAGTGAGTCAGAAAAAAAGCCCAAACAGCTGAGTGACCCACCTCTGACTGAGGCTATAAACTGACACTTAAAAAAGCATTCAGCATAATGCATGCATTCAGTGATATTTCCTTCAAGATTTTTCTCTCTTGCAGCTTCCTGACAAGAGGAATATTCTGTAATCAGTCATTTATTTCCTCCATGAATTTGTCCAGTCCCTCAGCTTCCCCTATTCCTGTATCAAGAATTCCATTCATTTTAACATTATAATTTATAATTTCTCAAAGTTATTTTAACATTTGATGCATTTACAATGTTATAAACCATCCATTCTTGTTTTCGTGGGTATCCCAGGTCCTTTTCTGTAGACTTGCTCCCTAGCTATTAATTTCTATCACAACACATGCTGGCTTCATAGGGCATTATTTGTCCAGGTTATTTTTTATTCTAATCTATTTTGCATCAAAGTTCCAGCTGTGCCCAGTTCACCACCATACACAGCTTTAGAGAGCTCATTCTCTGACAGCTGATTAACAAACATAGCAGGCAGTGCTGGACTCTGCACAGCTCCTCA